>JAABLK010000174.1:0-47278 GCA_012295415.1 Phytophthora chlamydospora | reverse complement strand
TTCTCGGTGGTGTGCTTCGTGTTTTGAGTTGGGAGCATTCCGTTGGGAAGCAAGCGGCTTCTACAGATACCCCGTAGCAAGAAGTGGCGGTGGCGGTCTGACGAGGCCTTCACTCGAGGTTGTGCTGGCCTCGTGAATTGTCCAACTGCCAAACACGGCACTGTCTCGGCTTGCACAAAAGGCACAGCCGAAAATTTGAGATAAGTTTAGTGTGCGGTTCACGAGATTTCTTCAGACCGCATGACACTTTGTTTTGGTTGTCAGTTTTCCAATTTGCACCGACGGATCCACGGTTGCAGGCTCGACGGACTCGCATAATTCATGTCGTGTGGTGCGGAGAAACATTTACAAATGCCAGCACGGTGAAGTATCCTCGGGGTATATTGAAGGAGTTACTTCTCTTTTGAGTTTTTAAGCGTCACTGGTAATGATATATACATGTTCTTGAAGTAGTGAAGTACCAAACTCTACAACTTAACGTGCTAGCTCGGTTGGCGTGTCTTTGTCTTGTGCAAGAGTGCCTCGGCGCAGGTGGTGTTCAAGCAATGCAGCCACTTCAATACCTTGAGGAAGTTAAGAAGTCGACCCTGCAAAGTGACGAGCCGCTGGCTGCCAGCCAGTGTCACACAGGACGTCTACCACGAAAGAGGATCTGCAGCTTCACAAGCCATTCATCATTTTGCCGTTAAGAACCCACACATATTGAAGTCCACATACCCAAGACAAAAGAGCAACGATGAATTTACTCCAGGTCCTGCTCGTGATGACGGTTAGTCTGATTGCAAACGCTAATGCTGCCACCACCTCCAAGAAAGAGCTGCAAATATCGGTGACGACCGCGACGGCTATTGTCATGGCCATTCAAAAGTTCTTCGCTGCCGATGCCAAGCAAAATAATGGCTTTGAACAAGGGAGAGTGTGCTATTGCAGGCGCTGTTGCATCGGGGCACGGTCCCCGTGCTGGAACCGGAGGTACAGTGGTGTCAACAAGCCCCGAAAGCAAGATGGTAACCGTGACGATCTACTACAACAACGGAATTTGGCAGCGATTCCTGCGGTGGTGGAATCGTTTGTTTCTCAGGTCTACCAACGCGACTCGATGATAACCAGGAGCGGCCATCAACTTGTTTGCACTCCACAAAATGTATGGACCGAAGCTACTGGTAATAAACGAACTGTCACTTCAGTCTGCCAAATTAATGTGGGGTTGTCGATGTCCAACCATACTCCACTTCATTGCTGCGAATCCGCGTCGCTGTCAGCAAAATTAGTTCATAATTCTTCTCCACTTCCTTAGTGTACCGATTCGGGAGTGCATGAGTATGCATGTGTGCACGAAGTTGGTCGAACCAGTCGGACTGGAAGAGCTGAAGGTATCACCGCCGCTTCTAACATGCGAAGCGACTTCTTCCTGCACATGCACCGCGGAGGAATCGCCTTATGTGCGCCTCATACCAGGCTTTCAAAAGGCGCTTTGGACCGTCAGCTTAGTAAGCAAGCGCTGTTTGCCAAACGGGGCTCACAAGCGCGACCTTGCACACGAAATGCCCCGTGTACCTCGGCGCGCGTGGCGGTTGCCTATCATACGGCAAACTCGCCAGTAGAACTGTCCGCACCTCATGACTCACGGAAGCTTTAAGCCAGTTTCCAGTTTCCCGTGGACAAATCGCCGTCCATTATCGCCTACAGAAACGAGTTCCTGTCTTGCGAAAGGCTTGAGTTGCTGCCCATTAATTAATTACTCCTCCCAAACTCTCCTTCAGGCAGAAAGTGTGGGTAGTTTCCTGTACGGTACTACTAAATGCAAGCTGTGACTTATTCACAACTTCGTCGATTTTGGTGGTTGAGCTCCACAGCAATTGTGGCGGTGCGGTTCGTACAGCGAGTTGATGGTTAACCAGCTGTACATCTGCATGAACACTTCATCTCTCAAGATTGTGACGCAGCCAGCCACTGATCCAGCAAACAAAGCCAGAGAATGCTCGAGAATCCCTTTGTGTCGGAAGCGCTGCCGATCACTGCACAGTGACTGGCCTGGTTCAAACATGAGCAGACCTTTTTAATCGGATCGCTGCTCTATCCAAGTCTGGATACGGACGATTTGGTGATTGCCAGGCTGTCAAGGCTTGACTGTCACGGGTTCCTCTCAGCTCTTCAGGTCCTCAGGTCATTCCGCAAGTTGCGCTCTAACACCAACACTGCTCAAGTCGACCAACCGATCTTCACCCCTCTTCTCTTTAACAATGCACATGATGCAAGTCGTACTCGTGGTCCTGGTTGTCCTGCTCGCTAGCACCGACGCCGCAACTGCCCCCGCCAAGAACCAACTCACCATTTCCACGAGGAACTCCACCGCTACCGCCAAGGCCCTCCAGAAGTTCTTCGCCGAGGACGCCAAGAAGAACGAGAACAATGGATTTCTGAAGGTGATCACATTGTCGTCGAGTGCTGAGGAGCGCGCGAGCGCGGGTGCCATCGCTGCTGCTGAAGGTGCTCGTGCCGGAGCTGGAACCACAGTGGTGTCGTCGGGCACCGCCTCGAGTGAGACGGTGACCGTGACAATCTACAACAACAACGGGCTCTGGCAGCGTTTCCAGCGGTGGTGGAACCGTCTGTTCAGCGGCTCGACCAGCTCGACACGCCTGCTTCGGCGAGCGTAAATTCGTGAGTGATTCTTCGAATTGCTCACCCTTCCAAACTGGGAAGGACATTGACCATGCTAGCGTCTGACAGCGCAGCCTACTTAACTTGTTGTTAATACGACAGCCATGTGCATTCTACTCCAAGTTTGAGCTTACGTTGTCCTCACGTCAATTCTGAAGCTCGAACTGCAACACGAACAATGTTTGTAGTAGTGGCTTCTATGCTCTCGCGTACTTCGTATGAGCAAACTGTTCTGCTTTGAGCTTCAGGCTTACTGTAGTACTACACGCAGCTACCCGGTCTATTGTACACCATCGAGGCAATTTCGTGCAGGATTCGACTCCCTAGTAATCTGAGAAATTCGATCTTAGACTGAGCATGAGTGTTTTCCCTGCCTCTCCTTCTGCATACAGTTCTTGTTTTCATCGGCGAGGTCGACTGATGCATTCAAAACGAAAATTAGCCTTAACAAAATGCATTGCTTGTTCGTTTCGAGGACGCCACTATTTTTCTCCACCAAGAAGAAGCGGATTACTTTGAATTGTATGGGATATCCATAATACGGTCTGAAGCAGCCTTTTTGTAATGCTGACCGATACATCATTTCAAACTTTTCACTCAGTTGTGGGGCTCAAGCTTGATGTATTGACACTGCCTCCTGCACGGGCAAGCCCAGTAGAAATACACATTGTGTTATACCACAGAAGAGCACTATAGTTATATTAGTTAAATGGGTTAGAAATGCCGGGACAGTTTCCGTGCTAGGAAGGCCCCATCAAAATCTCCTACATCAAATATCCTAGATAAGTCGCCATGAAAAGGCTAAGATTGATGCTTTCGGAAGCGGGTGAATGAGTACCTTTGACTGTAGCCAGCTCTTGTATTTCCAGAGGAGATACACACGAAAACCCGAGGCACATTCTGCATCAACCAAGATGACAAAAAGCCTTCTTTCAACTTCGCCAGTAGCAGAGCTCTTCACGCAAAAGACGTTAACAGCCAAACATTGCATCATTGGCATCGACCAGTTAGCCATTGCCCTCTCCAGACTGACATCCTGATCTTTCTGAACGGTCACACACACCCTTTCGATTGCCATTGCTTTCATGCTGTTGCAGTGTTCCAAGATGCGGCAACGACACTTCATCAACCGGCGGGTGGTGGTTGCTGTGCAATGCTTCATTTGCTGGCACGCTCAAGTGGTCAATTCGGAATGCTGGACTGCCGCCGACGGGAAGGAGGTCTGCTCGACCGACCCGACGGGGCTTCGAGCCACATGGTGGTTCTTCTTCGTGCTGCTGCTGTTTGCAGGCGCTGCAACGGGGTGTTTCGACGCAGACTGGTGGCCGTGGGGGTGTCAGGAAGACCAAGACGCTCAAGTAACAAACCTGGAGAATGGATGGCATCACGACGACACAGGATTAAGCGTATCACTAGTCCATCCGTTGCTGGAGGCTGACAAGGTGCATCAAGAAGCTCTTCGTTCACCGCCAAAGCCCCTTTATCGCTACTTGTAGCATCTTCAGCGAGTTAACTAACATCTATTGGCAAGTAAAGATCCTCCTTGCAAGCAATTGTTCTCTACTTGTCCTCCTCTGGTTGCTCCGTCGAGGCCTCACCATTCGGATCAGCGTAGCTCAGCTGAGCGTACAGTTCTTCCTCTGCGGCAGCAGCAGTTCCTCCTTTACCAGCGTCGAACTGCGTATCCGTATCGGGATACGACGCCACCGTGTCGCCTTCGATCCGCTGACGCTTGGTGGCGGGCATCTGGTACTGCTCCGGGTAGTCGAACGCCGCGTCCTGCGTTGTCGTCACGCCCTTGGCCTGCACCATGGCCACAATGGCATCATGATCCGCGCGCTCGCCCGCCTGCTTGGCCACGGGGTTCGGGTCGTCAAAAGCCCAGCGCAAGTTGAGCACCTCGTCGCTCTGCACGGACTGGTTGGCCATGGCCTCCTTGGCGAACTCAGCGCTCGTACGGTGACGATAACGCACAAAGCAGATGGATTTACGGTGGATCACGTTGATGTTCTCCACCTCGCCCCATTCTCCGAACTGCTTCATAAGTGCGTCCTCCTGCGCCTTAGCAGCTTCCCTCCCGCTCGTGCTCTTCAGTCCGCCTACATACAACGTCCTGGAGTTCCGGGTAAAGTTGCCCACGCCAGCCATATCATCTCTATCCGTCGCGTGCCGCTCACGACCAAAGCAGTCGTGCATCATACCGATTCGCGCCTCGTCGGCCGCCGAAGGAAGACGGTGGTAGTAGCTGCACTCGGCGCCACGCGCGCACATGCCGCGCGCGAAGTGCACGCAGAAATAGCGGTTGGCCTTGCTCACTGCATCTGCCTTGGTCCTGCCGGCGTCCAGCTCCAGCACGCAGCGCGTGGCGGCCGGCTCCTTGCCGCGCGAGTCGTTCCAGTGGTCCCCCACGTACTTGTCGTACCAGATATTGTACTCATAGGCGCCCTCCAATTGGGAGTTGGCAGTGGGCATGGCGTCCAGTTGTTTACGTGCTGGACGCGCCAGGAACTTGGCGTTCAGCGCCTCGTAGCGGTCGCCTTCGTTGGTGCCGACGCGGCCTCGGCCGAACCAGCCTGTGGAGTGCGGCGCCGCGCCCATCTCGGCGGGTCTCTCCCACTGCGTTGCGTCGGTCTGCGTGTTGTAGTAGTAGATCTTGCCGCTGGCTGGGTCCAGCGCCTCGCGCCAGTGGTGGGCCGGCCCCTGGCTGGTCGTCACCAAAGCGTCTGGACGGGATACTTTGGGTGCGCGGCAGCGAAAGCAGCGCTTGCGACGCGCGTAGTTGTCGTGACCGCAATCTGGGCATTCCCAGTTGCGCTCGTACACGGCGTAGGCCGCGCCCACATCGCCCAGCGTGCCCACGGCCGTTAGCTGCCGCGGCAGCTCCTCGGGTCCGCTCATGCTTTAGTTTGGCTCGAAAATGGAAATGGGACCGCTGGAGACATTTGGGGATCTATGTGGACCACGTGTTTTAAGATAGATACCCAATTTAGGCCTTAGTGAAAGCTTGATTGGTGGATGGGATTGATAGCGACATGGAGGTTCGCTTCAACATGACACAACGTCAGCTTTGAGGGCAAAGTCCTCGCTTCAGCCGAGCTAGCAACGTCCACCGGACGCAGGTTGTTATACGCGTCGCTCATTCCAGACTCTGAGATCAATTCACCGTTCGCGTCGAAGATGAAACAAACACTCCAGCAGCGACGCTCGACGTTCCTCGCTTCAGCACGGCGCTGCCCACCAACACGCGTTGCAGTGTCCGCACGTCAGCGAACACCACACGACTATGCTCTGCACACTGCGAGCAGCGCCATGTCAGGCGAAATATACTCGATGGCAGTGCCGAGCTCCACCGAGCAGTTCGCGCAGCCCGTGCGGCAGACTCGAGTCCCCGTTCGTCGGCTCGTGAAGGCCCTGATCAGGGCATACATGTGGATGGCTTCACTACGTGCAGGTCCTGCGTGCTACACTCCCGTGTCGCTCATGGCTACCGCTTCACTGCCACGAGGAAGGAAGCCGCTCGTACGCGTCGAGTCAGAAACGGAAAAAAGTGATTATGTGGCGTGTATTCCTTCCCTCCTCCTGCTACTGCGTGTGCTCCTCTGCTAATACGCCGTCACGCTCTGCGCGCGAAGCCTGTCCGCGTCGAGGGCAGACCGCGGCGGGCAGAGGCCTGCAGTCATCTACAAGAACTGGGCCATCCAGCGGAAGCCGTCGGCATAGCCCATCCGGCGCACAACGGAGCACATGTACAGCTCAATGGGGCGGATGCTGGCGTCCTTGTCGCCGCGCGCCTCCTTGCCGTACGTCTCGTACAGGCCCAGCGCACTGCGCAGCTCGTCCTCGGACGCGGCGCGCGGCAAGTCGATCTTGTTGCCCAGCACGAGGAACGGCACGTTGGCCAGCTCGTCGTAGCCCAGCAGCGTGTCCAGCTCGCGCTTCGACTCGGGGAAGCGCTCGCGGTCCAACGCGTCCACCACGAACACTACACCGTCCACTGTGGCGAAGTAGTCCCGCCACAGACGGCGCGCGGTCTCGTGGCCGCCCAGGTCGAAGGTGCGCAGGCGCAGCTTGCCGATGATCAGCTCCTCCGAGTCTAGTTTGTGATAGCAGCAACAAATCACCTTAACCGTTAGAAATCTTGACCACAACAATGGGTATATCTTCAGCCGGCTGTCGACGTACTGGGGTGGAGCGTGGGCTCGTGGACGGCGACGCGGTCGTCCTTGAGCATGTGCAAAAGGGTGGTCTTGCCGGCGTTGTCCAGGCCCAGGAACAAGATCTTGGCGTTCTTGTGGTACAGCCCTGCAGTTACCAACCACCAAATTGTTAGGAACCGTTATGGGTAAAGCAGCCATCTGGCATTTTTGACTGAGATTTGTATGGGGGGGGAACCGAAGAAGGCCGATCCAATCTCGGGATGGCTTCTCGCCCCGCGAACTCCTTGCGTATACGCACCCAGGTAGCCCAGCACATCGTAGAACCAGTCGAAGACGAACATTGTTACTGTGAATAAGGCGGGGGCGTTTCGCGCTTGCTGTGCTGCTTGCTGCTGCAGAACTTGCTCTCAAGTCGTTCCCTTCTTCGACGACCGCAAACCCGGAAATGAACGGGAGGCTAACGGAAGAAAAAACAGGGGGCCGCCGCGCACGCATTGGCCGAAATGCGAGGCCACGAAACAGGACGTGATTCGCCGAAAATCTGAAAATTCTGGATTGGGCGAAAACGCGCGGCAAGTACAGTGGTGTCTCCCATTTTCGAGACTTCTTGATACATCCCATATATTTGCAAAATAGATACTTCTCAATGTGATTGTCCTTGGTCACATTTAGAAGTGAAATTTCATGCATTTGTGGTTTTGATACTTCCGTCCCCTCACGAAAATGAAGAGCAATTTCTTTGCAAGTAACAACTTAGTGTATCGAGCATGCGGCGGCGCGGCGTGGGCATCGGCGCTGTGCGCAAGAAGCAGGAGCAGGCCAAGCAGTTCTCGGAAGTGGGCGAGCAGCTGACGGAGGCCAACCTGGCGCATGTGTCGGCGCAGCTCGAGCTGTTCCGCGCGAACCTGCAGCAGTTCGCGGTGCAGCACAAGAGCAGCATCAAGAAGGACCCGGACTTCCGGCGCAAGTTCCAGGTCATGTGCGCCAAGATCGGCGTGGACCCGCTGGCCAGCAAGAAGGGCTTCTGGTCCGAGCTACTGGACGTGGGCGACTTCTACTACGAGCTGGCGGTGCAGATCATCGAGGTGTGCATCCTCACGCGCCCCAAGAACGGCGGCCTCATCGGCATGAGCGACCTACTACGTCTGCTGGCCAAGAAGCGCGGCCCTGCAATGCAGCAAGTCTCGGACGACGATGTTAAGCGTGCGGTCCAGAAGCTGCAAGTACTGGGCGAGGGCTTCCGACTCATCGACATGGAGGAGCGGACCATGGTGCGGAAAGAGCTGCTGGCTGCTTGGAGGAATGCAGATACTGATGAGGGTTTGCTGGTATTGGTGGGTGTTGTTTGCTACTGCAGATTGTGACGGTACCAGTGGTGCTGAGTCAGGACCACTCGACGATCCTGGCGCTGGCGCAGACGACGGGCGGCATGGTGAACGTCAGCATCTTGGCGCGCGAGCTGCAGTGGGACAAGAAGCGGAGCATGCTCGCGCTCAACGTGCTGCTGCGCGAAGGCATGACGTGGCTAGACGAGCAGGTAGCTTCTGAGACTGATAGTCTTGTGGTACTTTTTGGTCTGGTTTATTGACACCTTTTGTTGTCTTGGTGACGTACAGACCAGTGAACCTTCGTATTTCTTCCCGAGTATCACGCTCTCAGGCACATACACTTAGTTAGGCCTGTGGGCTGGTTCTAACGCTGCAGGAAGTTGTAAAGTGTGCAGATAATTGATCCGTGAGGTTGAAGTGCTCGTTGAAGCCTGAATCGTACTTTAGCCGGATTTGTCTTGTCCACAACAATAACATCGCCCTCGTCATGGGGAGACCGCGCTTCGAATGCGAGTATTGTAACAAGTCCTTCGAGGACTCGCACGAGGCTCGGCAGCGACACAATCGCGGCCGCAACCACAAGGCCAACGTCAAGCTCTGGTACGACAGCTTCGCAGGTAGGTGCTGACGGTGCTGACTGTGTTTCCTCGACGAGAGTTCTCAGCCATCCGCTTATCTGCTTTCTTCGTCTAGACCAGGAACGACACGCTGCCGCTGCCACTTCAACTGGGCAGGACCCTGCTGCATGGACACCAACGAATCCTACATCAACAGGTCATACCCAGGAACCAACAGTGAAGATGCAGAACCTGCCGCCGTCGATGCACCCAGCTCCGCCAGGCGCCTTCTTCTTCTGTCGGTCGGACTGGGGCTGAAGTCGCATCTCGTTCTAACAACCTGAACATGAGCAGACACGAGAAGAGCGCCATACCGTGGCGCTCTGCCACCGTCTCCAGTAAGCTCGACAGGCAGTACTGCCAACTATAACAGGTTTGCACATTTACGCTGCTAACCAGACACGGTCAGAGGCATTTCTTTTAGACACGACAGTTCATTCTTGCTTTTCTGCAAGCCTTCGGCCTATCCGCCCTGGATCCACGGGTGCATGGCGATCTGCTCTACTGTCAGGCGCCGCGACGGGTCGTCCACGATCAGCATTTTCGACATCAGATCACGCACACTTGCCGACACGTGGTCCATGCCCCACGAGTCTAACATGTCACTCATGAGACCCTGCGCAATCATCTGGAATCGCGGGTCCGCGTCGTCCGGACGCTCGAAGGGCGGCGCGCCCGTTACCATGATGAAAAGCATGACTCCAGTGGACCAAATATCCGCAGAGAAGCCGTTGAAAGGGACTTGGTTGCGGTAAATCTGGTTGCATCAAGCGATACGAATGCGGTGAGAAAACAAAACACGTGCGCTACCGGTAGGTGGCATCAGTGCTGTATGCTTACCTCAGGCGGCATGTAGAAGATTTTACCAACAGCACCGGCGGGGGGCAGGGAATACGTCATACCATGCGCATCCACAGGAATACCGATCGACAGGCCGAAGTCGATGATCTACAACAAATCAAGGAGTGAGAACCTCGTACTAGCCAACTGTGGTGACAAAGTTGTGCTTGCCTACCTTTGATGTGTCACCATCCAGCAGCACATTTTCTAAGGACATGTCGCGGTGGCAAATGTAGCGGCTCTGCAGGTACGAAAGCCCCGCGAGAACTTGAGTAAACCAATGGCGGCATTCGGCCTCTTCCATTGCTCCGCCACTTTCCACCACCGAGAACAACTCGCCACCGTTACAAAACGGGAGAACAGCGTAGATGAAATCCGCGTCGTGTAAACACTCGAGCTACCGGAGACACAAACAAGAGAGAAATTGAGTGCGGGATCAAATGAAGAACAGTTTCAACAAGAACATCGCCTCCATCTTACCAGCGTGAGCACGTTTTCGTGGCCAGGTACGGACAGATACTGCTGCGCTGCAAGCTCGACAAGCGGGTTTTCTTGAAGATTTCCTTCCTCTATAATAACCTGCACGAAGAAAACAAAACGCACGACACAAGATCGTCAGAGCCAGCCCCACGCCTCACAATACCGCAATCTTCATTCATCCGCACCTTGCTCATGACCTTGATAGCCACCTCAAACTGCGTGCGCACGAAAGTCCCGTTGGGCGTCATCTGCAGTCGAACAGCGTGCTTGACCTTCCCGTAGATGCATTTCCGGAGCGTTCGCACGAACTCGTAGACAGCTCCCGAGCCGGAGAAGATGGCCAGCACCATGCCGACGCCCTCCACGGGGCAGCGGCGCAGCTCGGCGTTCATGAAGCGCACCTCCTGCGGGATGGGCGAGCTCAGGCCATTGTGGTCGAACTCCTCCGAGCCCGTGCGGAAGACGTCGTCCGACGGGTTGATGCCGAGCGCCTGCAGCTGCTGTTGCAGCTCCGCCGACACCTGCTGCATGGCTGGCTCTTCCTTCAGATCACTGGTCGAGTCACTGGTCTGCTCGCTGATAGACTTGAGTTCCGACGCGCTGGTGGAGCGGCCGTCGGTCTGGAGGGCTTTGCTCTTGGAGCAGGGTGTGGCTGGCTCCCTGGGCGGCGGCGCAGTGGCAGCGCGGTTTCTGTTGCCTTTGGACGAGCCGAAGAGTCCGCCGGCCCACGACTTGAAGCGGCTGAAGGTGCGGCGGGAGCGCGGAGGGCTCTCTGGGGGAGGAGGAGGCGGAGGAGGAGAAGGACGAGCTCTCGCTCTCGCCGACACGTTCGTGTTGGCCTGTGGGCGGTCGGTCTGCGCGCGCGCGAGACGTCGACTTGACTCGGCAGGACGAATGGACTGTGACAGGCAGAGACGGGGAAGGCGCGTGAGCGGCCACGAGAGGAAGGACTGTAGCACCTTACTCACCCGCGCAGTAACACACGGACGAGAGGCAGAGGGGGGGGGGGGCAGGAAGGTGCGCCGACGATGGACGAGAACTCGGACGTCAGACTACGGAGACTGGCGGTGTCGGTCCGACGACAGGGGTTCTTCGGTTTGCGGGTGTGGGCCACATAATTCAAGGTGGGTTCGATTTTTTGGCGAGGGAAAATCGAACGCCACAGCACGTTGAAGGACTCGAAGCTGTGCATTTGGCTGCGATAGAAATTGAATGGTGGAGGATGAAGTGCCATCTCGTTGTCAAATCATGGAGGTGAAAAGCTAGAGTATGTTGCAAACAGTGACAACGGTGGGAATGCTTGCTCCTCCGTTGACTTTTGACTTTTCCGCCCAATATGGTTTAGCATAGCACCGTTGGCCATCGAATGGCAACACATGTGCCGCGTTGTTATTCATTGGCAATGCTGTAATGCTTGCTGTCGAAGATGTTGCTGTTAGACGAACATCCGCGCAGCTTTGGACCGATTTAGTCGCGACTCTTGCGTGGATCCGCTCGTTGGTTCGGCCACTGTACTTGGAGACCGACTGATCGGTGTGGACCATGGGGGCGTCGCAGTCGCTGGACGCGTTCTTCGGGTCGCCGAACCTGCACCCGGACTCGGAGCAGGCCGATGTGTACCAGTATCTGCGTCGTGTGGAGAAGACGCTGTGGCTCTCGGGCCCGTGGTGGGAAAACGATGCAGCTCCGCTGGAACTGGAGGCCACGGACGCTCGAGCTCGCAGTCCGAGCAAGCGCAGCTATACACCTAGACATCCTTTCAAGAAGATGGTGCGTTGTTGTGGGTCTTATTGCAACGTGGTTTGAGAGCTGATCTGTTACTGCTTGCTGTTGTTTGGGGATGTTCAGACTCCACACGAAGCGTTGGTGGCCATCCCCTTCATGCTGGACGAGATGTGGGTCTCCCCACTCGTCGCACTTGTGGACTGTGTGGATCCAATTGCGAGGAGTGTGGGGCTTGCATTGTTGTCGAGGATTGTCCAGAGAGGTGAGGGTGTTAAAAAGTGACTTTTGAAGAGGAGAGGTTGTTGAGTGTTTTGTGGATACGTTGCGGCAGACTCCGTGGCCAAGATATTCATCGCCGTAAAAGGAATGCACAAGGTGATGGCGCTGCTCGAGAGTCCTGACCGACAAGCGGCGTATTTGGCGATAGAGGTCATCTTCGCGCTTTGTGACGGCAGCCGTGAGTTCACCTGCCTGTTCTCGTTGGGTTGGGTCGTAACTCTGATGCTTTTTATTTATTTGTCCTGCTGTGAAGCGAGCGTTGTCCTGCCATTTTGTGAGGCCGGACTGATTCCTCGTTTGGCTGAGCTGGCGAAGGGCGACAACACAGAACTAGTACTAGCGTCGCTCAAGGTTCTGCGCCTCACACTGCGTCAAAGTTCGTGGCGCTCTTGGTCCCCTCCTCGTAGCTTCTCATCAGAAAAAAAAAAACAATTGACTTGGTGTTTTCTCTTCTGCTGTAGGCGCTGTGAAAGCCGAGTTATCAGGATGCAAGTTGCTGTCAGTGCTGATGCAGCTGACAGACTCTCCTCACGCTGCAATAGCCAAGACCGCCATCACGTGCATTGGCCTCTCCCTTCCTAATGGTACGCCAAACTCTATCGCCGTTCCTGCTTCTTGTCACTCACTTGAACCTCTCCTTTGCATGTGCACCGTAGCCGACAACTTGGCGGAGATGTTGCGGCTCGGCTGCATCGAAGTCTTCTTACGGTTCATGACGCCCGCGAGTCCCAACGCCGACGCCGTCATCTTCGCCTTGTCGCTCATCGCCGATGAAACAGATACCATTTTCCCACGTGAGCAGACCACAACGACGCTGGGCCGCATGCTCGAGACGCTTCGAGGAGCCGCTAAGCGGTCTGCCGCTGCCAGTGCTACGAGTCTTCTGTTCGCGAGTCTCGCCAAGTCCAGTATCTTCCACACAGCCATCTGCACGGAGACGAACCTGGGCATTCTTGCGAAGCTCTTGGTCGGCGGTTCGCCCGAAGTGCTCGGCTCGACCGCGTACGCGCTGGGTATCGTAGCGCTTCACGCGAACGATCGCGTACGGCAAACGCTGTTCCAAGTTGACGCGCCCCAGAACCTCATGCAGCTAGTGATCCTTTCGTTGTCATCGTCAGGCCCAGGCCGTGACGAGAAGGTAGCGCGACTTGCAATCTTTGCTCTGGCGACAGTCACCAGCGAAGCTTTGGTTTCACGTTCCGGTGCGCTAGTGTTGCCAGCAGCTGCAGCCTCCGAGTCGCTACGGCTCAGCACGACTGCGATCTGTCAAGGAATGCAAGGCACCGACTTCTTGCCGCACGTATATGCCCGGGCGATTTCAAGGCTTGGAGCGGGATCCACCTACGCACTCAAACTGCTAGCTGCGCTTAGCACCGCACCTCACGTCAAAGAGCACGTGTGTGAAGCGGAGAGCGTGGCCATCATGTTGGCGTACTTACGTGGAGCAAGCGCCGTGTTCTTACCAAGTCTACTGGTCCTCTTTCTCGAGTGCTGCAGCTGTGACCATGAGCCAAGAATTCGGGATGATAATGACGCACCTGGTAGTAGTTTGGCGTTCACCAAGTTGGTGGAGCGTACGCCCGATGCGCTGGAAATCCTCGGAGCGCTGTTCCAGAAGCACCAACCCGAGAACCTCTTCGGTCTCGCGCCGCTTCTAGGAGCTCTCGCAGCGCACTCGGCTTTGCTCAATGATCGTATGAGCTCGTCGGCTTTCTTCGTGGATCAGGCGTTGAATGTTGCAACGCGACTGAATCACGAAGCGCTCCACGAACAAGTTTTGGGCTTCTTGGATGGCCTCACCGCCCAGAAGAATGCTCGGGCGCTGGAACAGCTTTTCGCCAGCGACCCAGACCGCATCGCGAACTTACTCCAGGCCTCGCTCAATACGAAAGTGCAGTTCTTGGCAGCGACGCTGTTGCGACGACTGTTTAAGCGGTTGAACGCACGGGATATCCCGTCAAGAGCAGCTCAGCGCCACCTAGCGAAGCTGCTATCAGCGTCAAATGTGGACCTAACGGTGGCTGTTGCTGCGTGTCGAGTATGGGGCAACCTTTTCCAGTACGAGGACAAACGTCTCGCGTTCGCGCAGATCACCGACTCTGTATCTGGGCTGCTTCAATTGTTGCATCGATGTATTGGCAGCCAGCCGCAGCTAACGGCCTTGATTCAAGCGTCAAGTGCCGACACTAAAGGCTTGGAAGGCCAGGAAAAAAGCTCCGTGCCGCCAAGCCTCAAGCCGCTGTACTGGGTTCTCCGCAGTACCTTCCGAACGGCATCTTGCGAGACCACCAAGCAGGCCATTGTGGTAGCGCCCCACTTCCTCTGCATCATGGAGCTGTTTCCCCACCCATGCGACGCCATCGCTCGTCTCGCAATCGATACGATGAGCGAGTTAGCACGATCAAAGACGCCAGGTTTGCGTCGTTCGTTGGCTGTCCCAGTCGTTCTCAATGCAGTTCAGCAACTTCTGAGAGACCGAGATCGTGTCTCCAGTGGACGAGGCGTTCTTCCCCTGCGCCATGTCCTGCGATTCCTGGGTCTTCTGGGCCGGAAAGATGCTGCGATCCAGCATCTCATCGTCGAAAGTCGGCTTCTGGAGGCTTTACTGCTACTGCTCCATTCCCCGTCGACGGTGTTAAACCCTGAACTACTCGCCGAGGCACTCGATGCACTAGCTTGGGTGTGTAGTGCGGCGAGGTCTCCTACCGACGTCCAAGCTCAAGCAGAGATTGACGATGACACGGAAGTTGAGACTCCAATTGAAGGAGAAGCCCCAGCCAGAAGAGTGGCGGCCACGCCGAAGATGGTGGACCTTTCGCTCCGAAACGCGGACTCCGCCCTCGCATCTGTAGCCCGTGCTAGTCTCCATCTACTGCAGCGACTTGCGTGTGAACAACCAGGTGTACCGCGCTTTGTGTTCGACGTTAACGGAGCTTCAGTGGTGATGCGAGCGCTGCAACAGCGGCCTGAATATGACGTCCGGCGTCGCGCTTGTGGACTCGTCCGGCACTTGGTACATCAACACGATGGGAATCGACAGCAATTCCAAGAACTCGGAGCGACAAGTTTCCTTGTCGATCTGGTAACGATGGAGCTGCTAGACGACCAGGTTGCAGCCCGAAAACTTCAGATCAAAGGCCTCCAAGCTTTGGCAGCGTTGTGTGAGGGCTCTGGGGCAGCTGCAAGGGCGTCGAAGAAGGAGTTGCTGGAGTGCGATCACTCTTCTCAGCTCGTGAGGCTTGTCAGCGTTGACGATACGCACGACGAACGACTTTGTGCGGTCTGGACTCGCGCGCTGGCGATGGGGGCATTGGCAAGCAGTACGAACCAGCGCAGGCTGGTAGCGGCTGGGGTCGTTCCTCTGCTAACCAAGCTGCTGCAGCATTCTAGTGGTCGTGTGCGAGTTCCGGCGGCTCAACTGCTCGCCTACCTAGCCGAAGCACCGGAGAACCGCGGCGTCATCTTGAACGAAGGTGGAGAAGCTCTTCTCTCTGCAGTCATCGCTGGGCTTCAATCGGAGCTTCCAGGGCTGCAGCGGTACACCGCTCTTTTCGTCGCGAACGCAGCAACGCGTCACGAAGCCAACAAGGTGCGTTTGGGAACTGCAGGTGCGGCGGCGCCGCTAGTGGATCGGCTGTCTTCACAGCGTCGTCATGTCCTGGAGAGCGTCCTTCTCGCCGTGGTGAAACTCGGTTCCCACGCTGGAAACAAGGTCAAGCTGGGTGGTAAAGTGTGTTTCGAGAAGCTACTCGCTCTCGTTCACCACGAAACACTCGGCGTGGCGAAAGGAGCGGCCAGAGCGCTCGCTGTGTTGGTGGTGGGCAACGACGCCAACAAGAAGTTCCTCCTCCAGTGCGAAGCTCCTGTCGTGGCCGAGCTGAGCGCCCTGTTGAAAGGCGCCAATGGTACGATCGTGGAAAGCGCCATGCTGGTACTGGGAGAGCTGGCTCCGATGCCAGCGCAAGCTCTCGAGCTATCGCGCTGCGTTGATGTTCTGTCTGTGGTGAGGCTTCTCACCCACATCAACCCACGCATCGCTCGAGCCGCGTTGCTCGTCGTGCGGTATCTGACTCGCGAGTCGTTTAACAAGACTCGCTTTGGGCTTCGGGAGTGCGTGGAAGCGCTCATAGTGCGTCTGCGCATTGGCCTTGGAGGCAGCAGCGGAGCCGACGAGCTGGAGATGGTGGAGTTGACGATCACGTGTCTTGCGAATCTCTCGTTCGCCTCTACGAATGCGTCGCGAATCGCTGAAGCGCAGGACCAACGAGGTGGCTCACTGCTGCTTCTACTACAACTTACAGCTTCGGCTTTACACACACCAGTAAGCGGTTATCTCTCGGAGAAGGAGGTCATTCGTTTGCTGGCACAGGATGGAGAAGCCTCAAGTACCAGTTCCCCGGGTAAAGCTCCTGTTGACGAAGAAAACAATGAGTCGAGGTCTCGACAAGAGGAGCTGGATGATGAAGAAATGTATGCGAGTATGGCACGGAATTCCCCCAAGAAGAGCACAGAAGGCCGAGGCGGAACGCCACGACGTGAAAAGAGCGACGAACCTCGTGAAGCGGAAGTCGAGTCTCCGTCTCCTCAAACTCTGGACTTTGGCGCATTTCCCAGTCTGCAGACCGCTGTCTTAGAGCAAACTCTACTGGTGTTGAGCAACTGCGCCGATCACTATCGTACCGCGAAGGCCGTGGATATCCTGGCGGTTGCCGTGCTATGCCAAGCGCTGCTCCATTCAAGCGAGCTTGTCGCTCGCTGTGGCTGCTACACACTAGCGTGTTGGCTGAAGCAGAACTCTTCGCTGCAAGACGCAGCCACCAGACGTGGAGCGCTGCAAGCGTTGGCGAAGTTGCTGACGTCCACGAGTCTTGTGGTTGTCGAGGCAGCCGCGTACGTGCTGTCGAAGCTCGCAGCGCGTGGTGATAACCCCATGAAGTTGTTGGCTCTTGATGTACCAGCCACTTTAGTGCACGGCATCCTGAGGAAACCAGCAAATGTACCGCATGATCGCGTACTCGACCGTACAAGCCGGTTACTAGGGACATTGGTGCAGTTTTCACGCGTACGGCAGGCTCTGAAAGGCGAGGAGATCATCGCTGATGTCCTCACGCCACTGCTCCAGCTTCACCCTCAAACGCTAGGCAAGAACCTCAGCCGTCTGGTGCTGGCGCTGCTGGCGGACGACTCGCTCAAGTTCTTCCTGCCAAAGAAAACCGTGTCGTTATTGCGCGCTTGCTTCGTGAATCAGGCAACGAACGCCAAAACCATTCGCAACGTGCTACGCATCTTCGCGCTGCTGGTGACGGTGGAAGAGCACAAGACGACCATCGCGTTGGAAGACAGCGGAGAAGCTCTTGGCCGCATGGTCCAAGAGCTGCGGATCGAGGAAGGAGTCCTCGGTGAGAACGATGAGACGGTCTTGCAGCTGCTGGCTTGTATTGCCAGCACGCGGAAGATCGCTGTGATTTTGCATGAAAACGACGTGTGCGTGAGGCTGCCACCGTACATCCTGGAGGCTTCGGACGAGGACGAAAGCTTGCCAGTGGCTGCTGACAAAGAGCACGACCCGGTTGCTGAGAAAGCGTTGGAAACCCGACGCCTCCACACCGTGCAGATCGCTGCGAAGCTCTGCAAGACGCTGGGCGATCAAGCTGTGCGCCGTTTATCCGAGCTGGAGTTCTCTAGTTTACTTCTCGAGCTTCTCCGCATTGGCCTGCCGCTTCTACCATCACCCGAGGTCGAGCGAGAAGCAGCGGCGGTTTACGAGACTGCTAGTGCGACGCCACTGTCGCTGCTGGCCTGGGAGTGCATCGACGTGTTACGCCAGTTGTGTCCGCTGACTTACGACGAGCAAGTCATTGCTGAAGAAGGCGGAATCGAGGTGGTTGCCACGTACTTTGAGCTGTGGCTCGCTGTGGCATCAGGGACAGCTCCTGCGTTGTTCCCAGCTGAAGGTGACAGCCTCGTTCGAGCGTTTGCCGTGTCGCTCACGATGATCATCCGCACGCTATCAACCCAAACGCCTAGCCGCGAGCTGCTCGTTCAAAGTGGAGGATTCCCGCTGGTGTTGAAAGCGCTTGGTCTTGATACAAGTGAACTGCCCGATGCACAACGCGAACAGCTTGCAGCAGCGCTAGCGGGGCTATCTTCTCTGCCGATAATGATCCCGTACCTTGAGGCGTCTCCAAACCTGGTGGCTCCATTGTTCCGCTTTCTGGTGTCACCGCAGACGCAACAGAACTCTCGACTGCTGCTTCTTGCGCTTCGTGCATTTGCAGACGTGATGGAAGTCTCACCGGCCAGTCGTTCCTACGTCTTGATGATCACCGGTGGTACAATTCAGCCGCTCCCGTTCTTGCTGTCGTGTCTGGAGTGCTCCAACGTGTCAGCTACTGACGACGGGCTCTCGAGGCTGTTGCACACCATGCGCTCGCTTCAGCGCTTAGTCACGGACGAGGCTGTAGCGAGAGTCTTGTCGCCGCTTGAGGATCTACCAGCGCTTGGAAAACTGCTGTCTCTGGCGCTACCAACGCTTCCAACTTACGACGATCGCCTGGACATTGTGCAGCTCATGGTTACCGAAACACTGGGCTACATGGCGTTCTTTGGCCACGCGCCACGTCTTCGCTTGGAACGAGCTTCGATCGCACGGCTGCTGGCCCAAGCAGACTACGCTCACGATGAAAGAGTGAAGCCTGAGAATGTATCGACTAGTATCTGGACACTGACACTCTTAGCGACGCCACAAGTTCCTACCACGGATCAGGCAGAGATCGAGTCTACAGCGGCTTGTGTTCGTGGGTGGATGTGGAGTGAAGCTCGAGGGCTCGACGTTCTCGTCGCGTGTGGACTCCGTGCCCCCGACTACCTGAACCTGCCTTCTTCTGTCATCTCCGATGTCCTCGCCGTGTTAACTACTGCCACCGAGAAAGAACCTGAAGCAGAGAACGTGCTAACCCAGCTCGTTCAAAAGCGTGTTTGTACACCGGTTGCCTCCCTTTTGGAAGCTGTGGAGCCTGCCATTCGTACTCCCGCACTGCAGCTTCTTGCGAGGTTGTTGAGAATGCAGACGTGGGCTTCAGATGAGCCGTTGGTGGACAAGTTGACGTCAGGTAAAGAGCAAGAGCGTCGGTCTTCTCCCTTAAGCAACAGTAATGGTGACGGTGATATGCGAGCCGAACGGTGGAGCATTGTTCTACTCCACCTGGCCGAGTGGATGCACGTGTACGCCCGTGATCCCCAGTCGTCGCCACTAAGCGAGCTGCGCGATGCGTACAGATGTCTGAGTGTTCTGACAGCACACACCGACCTGACCATGAAATTTCATCGTGGAGATTCACCGCGTGGCCTCATGGATCTCGTAGCTGCCGCACTGCATCACTTCGGCGGTAAACGCCTGCCCAGTCGTCCTGAGAGTTTGGTTCTCATCCGGAAAGAGTCTGCGTGCAGTGAAGAGCCGAGCGTCGAGTTTGCTGCGAAGGCTACCGAGGCAGCAGAGCGGGCCAGGGCGGACTGGGCCTTGCAGTTTGACGTGGTGCTCCACGCCTTGCGAGGTTGCAGACGCATCATGTCGTTCTCGAATGAACTGAGTGAAGACGCTCTTGAGCTGCGCGTGCCTCGCGCTCTTGACAGTCTTGTGCTACTGCACGATCGACGGATCTTGGACGAGGCACTGCGTTGTATGCTCCACTTCACCACGCTGCATGGCGACGAGACGGTGCTGTTGTTCTCGTCCGACCGCACGGTTGCGCGCCTGAAAGGCTTGCTACAGAGCGAGTCGAGGCCGCTTCAAGCTCGCATCACGCCGATCTTGGCTCTCGTGGCGACGAATATGCCCACGCTGCCAGGCCTCTGCGGCATGGACGGCATTCTCATTTTGGCGGATCTCGCGGTCAGTAGCGCCGTTGGCGACGTCTTGACCGGTGATGAAGCGCTTACACTTGACCGTCGTGTGTTTCAAGACTCGTGTTCGATGCTGCACCTGATGTTCTCCGAGGAAGAAGGCGTCGTCCTTGCCTTTGACGTGGCTCAAGTGGTGCCCAAGCTTTTCGGGATTGTGGAGCGTATGACTGCCACTCGCGTTGCATCGTCGGAAAACGAAGAACCAGAAGCTCCCGGGCTTCTCCACATGCCACTTGACGTGCTAGTCAAAGTATCGGCCGTTCCAGCGGCTCACTTGCGATTCCTGGAGCTGCTACCACGACTTTGTCGCCTTCTCGATGGGGAGAGCGGGCCTGCAAAGCTCACAGGTCGGTGGTGTGAGAGGCTGCTCGCCATCCTGTTCAACGTCTTCGGTTGCCCATTTGGAGGCGATTCGGCTACAGCCAAAGCGTCTGTCGAGACTCTAGCGCAGGGAAAACGAGCTCTTCTCCCTCAACTTCTGCCGCTAGAACGCTGGCTGTCCGTAGTCAAGAGCTTCCCGGCGTTGGGTCGGTTTGTCATCGAGTTGATCCGAGCTTTCGTCGGGAACGGAGAGCTCACGTCCCCATACACGACACTATTCAACAGCGGCGAAGACGTTCCTGCTCTGCTTTCACTCATCGGCTCACCAAGCGACGAGATCGCGATCCCGTCGGCCCAATTGATGCTGGCGGTCTTGAAACAGCGACAAGTTCGTGTGGCGTTGATCGTCGCGGACGGTATCCCTGCTCTTGTGGCAGCTCTGCGTAGGGCGACGACCATCAAGGTGCAGAACTTGCTGTTGGCGTTGATTCTAGACTTGTCACGAGGCGATACCGAGGTGCAGGCGCTGCTGTTGGTCGCTCCTGGCTGCGTGGCGAGGCTGGTCGAGTTCGTCCACGAGTGGGTGGAGAGTGACAAGAAGGAGATCAGGGCGAGTCTGGACAAGCGACTCGCGTTGACGTGTACGCTGTTGACGGAGCTTTCCCGGGCGCTGCGTGGACCGGAACATATCGTGGACGCTAACGGCCACTTGCCGTTGCTGGCGTTGAGCATCCAGCAGCAGCAGGACGACGACGTGCAAGGTGCTGAGACGACAATCCAGATCCTCACCAACCTGGCCGTGGCCGGCATGAGTGTGGCGTCTGGCCTTGCGGCTTCAAAGCTACCAACACACTTCCTATCTTGTGTGCTTTCTGAGGAGAAAGAGGCCTCGTGGTTGAGCAAGAAGCACGCGCTGCCACTTAAGCGGCGCTTGGCGTTGTCCGGACTCGTGGCGCTAGCGAAAGCGAACCGTGAACTGCGCTCCAACCTAGCGCAGAGTAAGCCACTCGTTGTCCTGCTTGAAGGTTTGCTGCAAAAGCCAGAGGAGGCTGGCGCTAGGCGATCTGAAACTTCACCTGCGATCTCTCGAGACGCGCTCTTGTTGCTGTACTTGATGAGCACTGCAGGGTGTAGTGAGATTGCAGGCCATTCATCTCCAGAGATATTAACCCGCGTGTGCAGTCTCATTAGCCAGCATTTGTCAGACAGCAGCAGTGGTGCAGGCATTCCAGACGATGAAGCTGCTCCGGTTGAAGTCACGCGCGGGCTTAAACTGCTGGCAAACTTGCTGGATGTAGCGTATCAACAGGACAGCAAACTCTCTTGGCGTCCTGAAGAGCTGGTGGCTCTGACATCGCTGTTCGAAGCGCGCGTGGCAACGCACCAGACGCCTAAGCGACAGCTGCCTTCGTTGCGTGTACTTCGCGGTGCATTTGCGTTGACAGCAAGTGAAGACCCGACGCAGAAGTTCTACTTCGCCTTGTCTCCGAAGCTTCTTGCGGAGCTGCTTACGGTTCTTCTAGTAGGCGCGTCGCGGCAGCACTACGAAATCGCAGAGCGTATCGTGGTTTGTGCCTTCCAGAACGACCCAGAGCGCGCGCGAGAGTCTGTGGGCGGCAACCAGATCCTGGAGCAACTACTCATTCTTTTCACGCAACCAGGCAACGATGCAGCGCAGGGGTTGGCGGTGGTTCTCACTCAGGTGTTGTACGTGTCTATCGCTCGAGGTTTCGTCGTTAATCAACGATTCCTCGCCAAGCTGCCGACGCTGTTGGCCTCCTACGCCCACGAAGCCTTGCTGGCCGAAGCTGACGATCTCAATCAGCCTTTGAAGAGGGCGTTGAGCATTTATCTCAGCTTCGTGCACTCGAGTTGTCCACCGTTATCGACCACAAGATCGGGGATATCGGAGATGCTGCACTCGGAAGGAGAAGCTCGTCGGGCGCTCATCGTCTTGATCCACCAGCTTCTCCTGGTCCATCCCGGTCTCTGTCTTGCAACGAACTCTTCCGGTGTGACGCTGAACTCGGAAGACCTGATGCTTTGGACGTGCATCGTTGAAAGCGTCCACCCCGTGACGCCAGCGCTGGCGGCTTTATTCACCTCGCAAGCTTCGAATACGACGTGGCTGTGCTTGCTCCGGGACTGGTTTAACTGCGTGGAGGCAATGGCTCAACCAGAGGACGAAGTCTTGCGGAATTCCTGTCGGATGTTGTCCGTGGCCACTCACTTGACTTTAGCTGAAGAAGAAACGAAAGAGCTGCTGGAAGAGCCGAGAAAGGAGCTGTGTGCGCGATGTCTTGCGGTGCTCAGTCGTGGAGGAACTGCGTTGTCATCCCGCGTGATTGAAGGCGCCTTGCAAGCGCTGATGGATGTCCGGGAGGCTTGGGGAGACACCTTCGTGCTTACCGAATGCTCTAGGTTTACTAGGATGATAGCGCTGCTACCCAAACTGCTTGAGATTTTCCATGTTCCAGAGCGTGAGGCCGATCGATCGCGGCACCTGGTGCTTCAACTGCTGATGTTCCTGGCCAGTACCGGGTATTTCATCGACGAGATGAAGGCTGCTGGGGTGCGTAGCGCCGTTGAGAATAACCCGTTGATCTCTGCTGAGGACAAGGCGCTGCCCGTGGCGTTGCTAGGAATGCTCGGGTATAGTGCCGATCTCAACGAAGAATTTGCCCGTGCACTCGCTCAGTTTGATAGTGCGGAAACGGAAGCACAGCGCCGTGAGCGTGTGGCTTACTTGCTGCGGTTCCTCGAGCGGTACTCATTGACGCACGCACCGACCAAGGAGCAAGCCATCGACTCCTTCATGACGTATCTAGTAGCAGACGCCGAGAAGGCCCAAGCAGAAGCGTTGTCCGCCGAACCAGCTTCAGTACCAGCCGACCAAGTCGGTCTGTCCATCGCTAGCGATTGTCTAGCATCGCTGGTCAAGATTGCCGGCTGGAGTCCGACGCCAGACGCAAGTCTCCGTAGCTTTGGGGAATTGTATCTGACTCGCTGGGATCTGAACGCTCTGCTCGCTGTTGCCTTCGCAAGACAGCGTGGCGACGAAGACAACGACTTCCAGGAACAGCCACGGTTATCTCTTACTCAGATCGCTCAGGTGCTGGAACTTGTGGATCTTGTGCGGGCTCAACTGGATGAGAACGCCCAAGCGAGTGGCACGGAGGTTGCGGTCGGACACGTCGATCCACGATGGCTTTACAACGCCTTTATGCTGGTTAGTGCTCACCTTTCATCCGCTGGGACGAACTTGAAGCCCGGACGTGACGATCTGCTGCTAGTTGGGCAAGTACTACGTCTCCTTCACTGGCTTGCGGTTAACAGTTCCGACTGCTTCGCTGATCTTTGCAAAAACGCTGGCTTGCTGCGTGCATTCCTCGCACCGTTAACGCCCGTTCTCTGTGGAGATGACGTCCATATCGACGGGGAGTACAGCGTAGGCAACGGGGCGACGGAGCTCTTCCTGAGTCTTGTGGAGATGATAGTGAACACTCCGGCGCCGGGTGCCGAGACGACTGCAAGTATTGATGAAGTTCTTGTGGATCTGGTCAAGTTCCTGTATGCACAGGTGGACAAGGGACTACAGCAAGGGGTTCGTTCTCGACTGTTGCTTTGTGTTCTCGTCATTCTGCAACGAACAGGAGACGCTGGACGTGCCGCCTGTGCAGCCTACGAGCGTGCAATGCAGCAGGTTTTGTGGCACATTCACGCCTCCCAGGCTTCGGAAGCGCAAGCTCGATGCAGCTGGGAGCTTCTTGGCTCGCTTTCCGAGTTGGATCCAGCCATCACCGCGCTGTTCAACCTCGACGCCATCCCCATTCTCCTTCGCGAATGTGGCTGCGACGCCAATCCGCTGCAAAAACTGTCAGGAAGTTGGCGATTTTCCAAGCGAGCGGTTGTCTTCAGGCAGGCTGAAGCGCTCAAGTGTCTCTCACGTGCTGCACGGGCTCACGACGAGGTTCTGCTGAAAATTGGCGAGGCGCCTGGGATCGCAGCTGTACTCTTTGGAGCGCTGGCGGCTGGGCCGATTGACTCGAGCGGAAGGAAGACGACGTCACTGTCGGTGGACAGTGCGGGTACTCAAGCTCATGCTGCGCACTTGATCGCCCGGATTGCGGCCCAAGAAGATCTTCGAGCCTCGCTGGTCTCCCCTGAGAGCATTTCGCTGCTCATCGAGTCGCTCGAGTCGGTGCATCTACCTGTAGTTTTACACGCGCTGCAGGCTCTCGCCCATCTCTGCGCTTTCTCCTTGTGCCTGGACGCTCTGGTACGCAACGCCACGGTTCCTGTCTTGGCACAAATCCTCTTTTCACCGCTGGTAGCAACTGCGCGACGTCGCGAGATCGAAGCCTGCGTACTTGCACTACTTGGCAAGATGTGTGCGCGCAGCCAGATCATAAGCCGGCGCATCGTGTCGTCGAATTTGCTACCGAAGTTGTGCGAGTTCCTGGTGGTTGACAAGCAGGATCTAGAGTACACCCAGCAGAGCTCACAGCCTGGAGAGTTCGGCGTACACAACAACGCCGTTCGCATCGTCTGTAGCTTGTCCAAGGATTCGGAGCTCGTCCCCAAGCTTGTCGCGCACGGAATTCTAGAAACGCTGTGCGATCAATTGCTGGCTTACGAAGACGACGCCATTCAGCGCAAAGCGCTTGGGGCAATGGGGCGGCTGGCCAGTGTAGCAGACATGGAGGCCGAGCTGATGCAAGCCGTCATCGCGCAGGTTGTAGACAGCGTCCGACGCAATGTGCCGATCCCGGAGGCGCACCGTACCGTTGCCAATGCACTAGCGGTGTTCGTTGCCATCATGAAAGCCAGCAAGAACGGTCGCCAACAGCGTCAGCAACGTCGGCCTCAAAGTCAACAGCAGGCGCGGAGCAACGGGGAGAGCGTGGACGACGTTAACACTCGGCGTTTTCTGCTCAAAGGTGAAGGTTTCCGCGTCGCGCTCGATTTACTTGGCGCCGCAGACCTTCGCGTCAAACTGGAAGCTTTCCGCGTTGTGTCTGAGTTTGTGGAGGAGCATCCCGACATCAACGAGGTACGCGAACTGCTGCTTGGATCAGAGGAACAGGGGGGATCCCATGCTCTTTTGAGCCTTGTTCGAGCCATCTCCGACGAAGCCCGTGCCACTGCAACATCGGGATCTGCACGCAGTCGTGGCAACAATGACTTGCTTCTTGTGGTCATGGCATTGTTGAACATGCTGCTAGCCGACGAGACGCTCAAGACAAAACTCACCCCAACGACGTACGACGTCGTGCTTCAGGTGGTGGTGGCCACGTCTGCGACCACGCCGCATCATGTTCGGATACTCGCCGAATCGCTCAAAGCGCTTACGACGATGACTCAAGCCGGACAGTTATCCGAGCTTTGCCCCGAAGCAGCTCTTGTGAACAGCATCGAGGCGCTCGTGAAGGTTCTGCGGAGTCCCAGTGCAGCCGATGGAGCCCCAAGCAGCAGTACTGCTATCCGCTTGAATGCGTTGTTTCTGCTGGTGAACTTCGCTTCGTCGGATCAATGTCGAACTCGCATGGCGCATTGCGGTGCACTGGAAGCTCTTCTCGAGATCATCCAGTCTCCAGGCGGAGGTAGTCCGACTCATGATGACCAGCTCGTTCAACTTGCTCTACTCGGTGTGGCCTTGATGACCACTGGAGGAGTCAGCGATGCTGCGGCTGTCGTCGAGTTATCCCCCGCTGTGGATACGCTAGTACGGCTACTGAGCTCCAAGAGCGCGAGTATCCAGGCCAACGCTGTCTGGGTCGTGTCCAACATTTCGTCCGAAGGTTCGTTTGATCGCTCTGTTGTGCAGTTCTCTTTGGTCAGGTACTAACAACTCTTGTTCTTTGTTCTTGCAGCAAGCTTGAAGGAGGCGATTGTCGCCCGTGGTGGACCGACGGCGTTGCAGGCCATGCTGAATGACAGCATGGGCTCCGACACGACTGCACTCAGTATTGGCGGAGCAACACTTCCACAGCGACCATCGTCCTCGACCATGAGAATACGTGAATACGCACCCAAAGCAATCAAAGCCCTAGGCTTTGCACCGATCATGCCCCCAGGCGCGCCATCCACGTGATGATTTCTGGAGCAGCGGTGGATATTATCACCAGGATGAATAACCAGAGAAATCGATTGACATTTTGTTGTGATCAAAGCCAAAAATGAAACTATTTTTTTTTGCCTATTTCCTCCAACTTGAAGGCGTTATGCGCTTGTTGCTCGAAGACGATTTCCACCACGCTAAAAATGAGTGCTCAGATGCCTTGGCTCCAAGGTAGTGAGCTCGAGGACGTTCTTTGTTGGGCTTTTGTCACATGCAGTGAAGACGACAGCGAACTCTTCAGCTGCCATCCTCCGCCGTCCGCTCAACATTGCAGCTTGAATCGACCCAAGAACAATGGGCGGTGGCGTTTCCAAGCCTTCGATCAGGAGCAACAAGGAGAGCAGCAGACCCGCCGTCAGCTCTGCCCGCAAGGCCAGTAGCCACCCCAAGGACAACCGACCTGCGAGCGAAGGTCGCCGTGAGTCCACCAAGCAGCCCACCTCGATCGATGCACGCATCGTGGCCACCCTGCGCCAGCTTAACCTCACGCGGCGTGCTGATCCCAAGAAGGGCCGAACCACCCACTTCGAGCGCATTGTGCTCCAATTCGCCCTCGTCAAAGATGCCTTCACGACTCTCCGCAGCATCTACCACCAGTTCGCTAGTGTGAGTTGCCTCATTCTTTCTAGTCAATCCATTCGTCGCAGGTCTTGACTGATGCAAATGCTATCGTGCCTTCACAGGCTGAAAAAGGCGGCTTGGAGTTCGAAGGGCTCAAGGCCGCGCTGAATGCCATGGGCGCTCAGATCAAGGAGTCCGACATGACGGAGCTCTTCTACGAGTCCGACATGGTGCGCGACAACTCGTTGAGCCAGAACGAGTTCGTCGTATCCCTGGCGATCGCTCACTTGCTGGGGCTTATCACCAACTTCGATTCCGTCAAGGACTCACTAGTGCACGCTCCGGAGGACGTGACGCTGATCACCCCTCCCGAAGAACAGCCACCCGACGACGGCAACTCGTCCAAGCTCATCGCCAAGGCCTTGGATCTCATGGTCACTGCGTACCTTCTCTTCGACAACGACGCCAGCGGCACCATCCAGACCAGCGAAGTGTTGGAGCAAATGCGCCAGAACTCCAACGGCTCCGCTTCCCCAAGACGCCTGGAACGCATGGCAAGTGGCCTTTCATCCAAGGCCATACGCGACGAGAGAATAAAGGAGCTGGACTTCGACCAGGATGGCACCATTACCTTCCAGGAATTCGTCCTCACCTTCCAACGCTGGGCTGGGTCTGACGACGACGACGAAGAGGAAGAATGAACTTCCCGCAACTTTGCCGTCACGCTTGTAGTCAGAACTACGGTCGAAGACCACATCTTTCCCCACAAACCGATCGAAGTAGCGCAAGCCTTTGCTCTTCAAACTACTACTTAATTAACTTGGTGTGGCTGCGATTGCCACGCTTTGAATTCGACGTCACTCTGCTTTGTCTGTGAAAGTGACTCTAGCTTCAGACACGTCACGCAACCGCACCAAATGGACGTCAACTTACCATCCATTCTCAGTCAAATGTATGATAGCACGCTTGTATGCAAGCATGCCATACCTGGTAGACCGGACTCTCTAGTCCAGCTCACAGATACTTTCTCTGGTGACGCTTGAAAGAGTCGTGAGTTTTGGCGGCACGCTCCAAGAAGAGGTTGAAAATGTAAGGCCACCAGAAGTTCGTCGTGCGGTCGTAGACCGAGTGCACGAAGCAGTAGACGACCCACACGAAATACACTGCACACCACCAACAACGGGAAGATCAGCCGCAGCCCAATGCTCATCGCAAAAAAGACGGCTGAGTACGTACGTGGGAAGAAGAGCATCATGACGACTGGCAGCATAATGCACGACAGCGTGATGCCAAGCCACAGCCGGAAGACAGCTCCCACTGACGTCTATCGCACGAAACAATTCATATCACACCAATGAGCGTCAAATGAGGCAAGCAACAGCACCGCGCTCACTTACCGATAGCTCCATCTCCACGGGGTTCTCCTCGCCAGGGAATCGCTGGTGCTCGATAAAGTAGTTGAGTCGGTCTTCCTTCTCCTTCCAGCGCGCGTCCAGAAACCCCTGCAGATCCGTGGCGGCGTCTTCGTACTTAAATTTGCGCGAGTGGAGCGCCACGCGGCCCGCGGGCATCTTGCCCGCCAGCAGCGACTTCATGGACGGCACCTCCGTGTCCACTTTGCGGCCGTAGCCCATGTCGTACGTGGGCACCTCGCCCGAGTAGGACGGGAAGGCCAGGGTGAGGTCGTAGATGTCTGGTTTGGCTTCAGCCACGGCGTCCAGGATGATCTGCATGCCTGTGGTGCGCGGCAGCAGCAGCCGCTCGAAAGAGGGACGACCCTCGCGCTTGGCAAAGGTCTGAGACTTGGCCACGTACTCCTGGTGGATGGTGGTGCCCTCTGGAAAGAGCACGAGCCAGAAGGGAAAGTCGTCCGCGATGAGGCCGCCCATGTATTTCTTGATGTGCACCTCGTCCTCGTCGATGCGGCGTCTCAGGAAGAGGAACTGGAAGAGACGCATGCCCCAGCCGATGATGGGCAGGTACTTGAGTTGGTTTTTAAGCACGATCTTGATGTTGCCGGCCGCGTTCTGGTGACGCGCCGCCTGCCAGATGTACCACCAGTCCGCGTCCACTTGGTGGTTGGCGATGATGATCACGGGCTTGTGCACATCGGCCGGCAGCTCGCCCGTGACGGAGAGCTTGGTCTGTGGGAAGCTTGTGGACGTCACATCCACCCAGAGCGCTTGTGCCACCGAGCTGTTGTGGTTACATAAGAAAGAGTGATGGACAGGTTAGACACTTTTTGATAGACAGAGTGATGATCCGTGACGAGACGAGAAGGAGCGCACCCCATGAGACGGCGGTAGAGCGCCTTGTTGAACGGCCGCACGAGGCACCAGAGGCAGAACTGCAGGAAGTTGATGCACGCGCTGTTGCACAGGATCCACAGCAGGTTGAGCGCCGAGTAGAGGTGGAAGACCGCCATCCTGGCTGGAACGCGCAACAAGTCGAAGTGGCAAGAGGTGGCGGGTTGCGGAATGACGCCCCAGACCAGACGGATACTGCTGCTCTTGCAGCTGCGAATCAGTGTTCCGGATTGGACAAAAAAGAAAACAATCCGCCATCGGAGTGGCTGAAATGCCTAGGGTTCAACGTCCGACGTGAGCCCGCACTTGTGGCAGAGCTTGCTGTGAGATGCAAAAGAGCTGCAATCGTCAGCATCGAAAGGATGAAGCTGGGCCGTGATGCGGACGACACACCTCTAAAGTTGGCCGTGTTGTCTTTGTTTCTCTAACGTGTGAGCGTCACGGCGAGGACAAGTGAGGACACCAACCACTTCAACTTACCGAAATGCTGCTCGGCGCAAGAAGAGCATAAATAGCATTTTCTCTCAGACCCGCAGCATGTCGGAGCTGGAGGCGTGCAGCTGCACCCTGCAGGCGCGACTCCATCAGGTACAGCTTAGAGAAATCTTGTGAATGGGTTAGGAAGGCGTCGGCTGATACATTCCTCTACCTCCTTCGCAGGTAGAAAATGCCCGCAGCCGTGAAATGAAGGCGCATGGCGAGCTGGTGCGAACGCTAGAGATGGAGATGGAAAGCCGGCGCGCCAGCGAGGCGGAACTGCGCCTTACAGCCGCGAAATTGCGGACTGACAATTGCCGCCTTGAAGCGGAGCTCTGTGTGGCAAACACGAAGGCTCAACAACTGCGCGAACAACAAAACGCGCAGCGTAGGGAAAACATACAGGTGAGTAGAATGTGCATCCCAGTTCTTGCAAGCAACTTGCTCAAGGTAGTCTGCTGTGTTAACGTTTACAGCGTGAAGACGAGCTCAAAGGTTTGTGCGCTGAGACCGAGCGTCAGTTGCGGGCTTGCCGTGAGAAAAACGACCAGCTCCTCGAACAGAAGCAGCATCTCCACATTGAGGTTTGTCGGTCCTCTGCTTGTTTCATGACTGTGCTTGTTGATCAAGTCCCCTGGTTGTAGCTATCAGATCTGCGATCTCTCTTCGACGGAGCGAAAGTTGAGAATCACCTTCATCTAACAAAGATTGAAGAGATTCAGATGCAAGCAAGTGTTCAGGTAAGCGTCGCAACGAGTTTTACTCCTTTTCCGATCTTAATATTGAGGAACTGGTCGACTTTGCTTGTGTTGAAGACAGCCGATATTGAAAAACTATCAGCGCAAGTCACAAGCAAGCAGCAGGAAATCGACACGGTGGCAGCGCGGTGGCAGCTTCTGGTATGCTTCACAGCGCAAACGTGCTATCCGTTAACATATAACGATCTAATTTCTTTCGTGTTGGTATCTAACTACTCTTTCAGCTAGAAGATCTCGCTAAAGCTCGAGAACAGCAAAGTACAATGCAAGGACGAATTAAGGAGTTGGAGCACGACGTCAATCGAGCCATGGTGACTCGGAATCGAGCTTTCAATTGGAGACGAAAGCGGCAGGATGCGTGGGAGAATCGGCTTCTCTCTCGTGGCATTTTCCTTGCGTGGAAATCGATCGGCGTCCAGGCAAGAGCAGATTCTGCGGCCAATGTGGCACGGTCCAACCAGCAGACGCAAGAACGACTCCGAGGCATCGAACAAACGGTGCTGAGGCGCTGCTCAGAGTCAAAAGAAGAGTTGAGTAGTATACGGCAAGCTTGTGCCAGCGAACGGACCCGAATGGTGTCTCTACGCGACGAGATCTGCCGGACAGAGCTGCCAAAGCTGCTGAAGCTGCTAGAGAAGCAGCAAATGGCCTTCGAGACACAGCGGGAATACCTTGAAGTGCAGCTCAAAAAGCAGCGCGAATGTTTTGACAGCGAAAGAGATCGACTGGAGATGCTACGGCATGACGCAGAGCATCGGGCTAAAACACAACTTGAAGCCCAGAAGGGGCAGCAACACGCCATTCTTCAGACTTGCACCGCAGTGAGACGGCGAGAGTTTCAACGCCGCACCTTTAGCGCGTGGAAGGAATTCTACCTGCGGGCTGTTGTGGGGCAAGCTACACATACCGCGATGGTTTTTCAGTCTCTGCAGTCGAAGATGCCCGGCGTCCACATTTCCAGCCCTGCCGACGCCCAGCGGATTCAATCGTGGGCAATGCCAGCAGCCATTAGACCCGTTCCAATTGCGTTCAAACCACTAGAACTTGATAGGCCGGAGCTCAGCCAGTGCCTCCTCTCGCCGAGAAATGAGGCTGCAAGCCCTATCGATTCAATGTGGCGGAAGTGGCGGCGCGTCGATGCTGGGGTGGCAGCCAAAGCACACAAGCCTCGATTGAGCTTGTCCTCGTAGATATATACTGGAACAAAACTTGCCGTATTTTCATGTTACATTTCATTTATTGTAATGAAACCGAGTCTTGTTTCGTTGCTTGATGGTTATCAGTTCTTCAGTTCTTGAGCTGGCACTGTTCGCGAAGCTCACGCGGCTTTCATCCTCCGACTAAGATGCCTACGTCCTCTCATATAAATAGTGCTAGCTCTTACTTATGGTTTGGGTGCTGAGGATCCGAGGCATGGAGGAAGAGGGCGCCCGCTGCATGACAACTTGCAGATGGTTTGAACTTATGAATGCTCCTGCTTGCTGGTCTGGATGTGATCCGTCTCGGGTGGGCATATCTCCAAACGTTCTCAACCTCGCCTGTCGATCGGCCCGAACCAAGTCCGCGTTTCCGTGAATCTCTCAAAATGACGCAAGACGTCGATGATGTCGGCACGAGGGGCGGCACGGCGAATGGGACTAGCGGTGGTGGCAGCTCCCACCCGCCTCTCTTCGACTCGCCGTCCAAGAACGGAATACACCACACCATCGCGACGTACACGACAACGGAGCAACGTTTCCGATGGCAAGGCGGCGCTGGGGCGACGGATGCCCTGTACACCATTCCCACGAGTATCGGCGCGGGGCCGAAGAAAAGCTTTGGCAACAGCACGCGCGACGATTGGGACCCCACTCGCAAGCGCGCTGACCCCGGCGCAGGTCCAGGCTCGTACGAGCCAGCCATGTCGTGCGGAGTTCAAGTGAGCTCGGAGTGTCGATCTGCCGGCTCCACCGCGTTCGAGAACGCCTCACGGACGTCACTGCATGAGAACACGACGCCGTCACCCGGTCCGATCTATGACCTGCCGCCGGTTATGAGTCGAGGCTCGCCTTCTCCAAAGCAAGGTACCTCTGTGCGTCCCCCACTCAACGGAAAGAGCATCGGCCCCGGCCCCAACCTGATGCTCAAAGGTTCCTTCGACGAGTGCCGCTCGCTAGTTTCCCCAACTTTCGGTACCGAGATGCGGCTCAAACCTCTTGGTTCGCAGCAGTCACCCGGCCCCATCTACGATCTCCGTCCTACGGGGTTCCTTACAGGCCCACGCTCATCCTTCAGCCACGCCAAACGCTTCTAAATGACCAGCGAAAAGTTAAGTTCAAGTGCCTAAGTTCGATGTTGAGCATATCAAAAATATTATTTTGAAATACTCTAAATTTCTTTTGAAAGCAAAATAAATTCGAGCAGCTCGATGGACACCTCCACGCCTCGCTCCATCTCCGTGCGTTGACCTGTCCACTGCATGCAGGTTGATGTTCTCTAACTGTGTGGATTATTTTCGGTCGTGCGTAGGAGTACACGCTGCTCGAGTTCCTTGGCGAAGGCGCCACAGCACAGGTGTACCTGGCCGAGCACGAGGCCTCGGGGGCTCATGTGGCCATCAAGGTGATCGACAAGCTGCTCGTGCAGCGCGCACAGTTGGAGAGCAAAGTCCGACAAGAAATGGTGCTCCACGCCGAGCTGTGCCATCCAAATGTACTACACGTGGAGAGCGTCTTCGAGGACGCCAGGAATTTCTATATGGCGCTCGAGTTCTGTGCAAAGAGGTCTCTCTCAGCCGTCGTCAAGACACTACCGGGGCGCCGGATGGACGAACCTACAGTTAAAGAGCTTTTCCGCCAGGTTGTGACAGGCGTGGCGTACCTTCATGCTGCGGGGGTGATCCACCGAGACCTGAAGCTGGCCAATTTACTGCTAACCGACCAAGGAGAAGTCAAGATTTCAGACTTTGGGTTGGCTGCAAGGCTCGGGTGAGGTGGCAAAACTGGTGGAGAGAGGAGATCATTTTTACTGAAGTTTTGTATTTTTGTAGGGATGACCATGTGACGATGTGCGGCACGCCCAACTTCATTGCGCCGGAGGTGCTGCTGGCGAACGACGAGCCGTACGATGAGGCGGTGGATGTGTGGTCACTGGGGTGTATTTTGTACTGCTTGCTGCTGGGGAGAGCGCCGTTCGAAGGACGCAAAGTCAGGTGAGATGAGATGTCATGGCTGCCGGTAAGGTGGCGAACCTAACGCTGGTTTGATGCCAGTGAGACGTTGGAGAATGTGGCGAATGCAGGACAGAATCCACTTAAATTCCCCGAGGGATTCTCCTCGTCGGCTGCGGACTTGATCAAGCGCCTGCTCACTGCGGTAAGCTCTTCGGGAAAGCGCGCAGTTGGTAGAGTGCTACTTACTGGTCTGTTGTTCCTTTGTCTGCTGTAGGACCCACGCACTCGTCCATCTGCACAGCAAATCCTGCTGCATCCTTGGCTACGTGAGCCTTCGCAGAAGCGCGCACCACCGCCGTCTAGCACTAGACGCAGATCGTTGCCGCGCGCACAACAGTCGTTACCTCCTCACCCTCGCGCATCATCTCGGTCTCCTGAGAAGCTGCGCGAAAGTCGCAGAGCTGCAGCCATTCAGTCGATGAAAGACGAAGCGTTCTTACTCTCGTCCTCCAGCTCGTCGCTTTCAGCGATAGCAGTGCCCAGACGGCGACGTACGCTCGGTGATAGTCGTGCAAGTACTCAGCAGCACGGGATTCGAGAGGCTCCTCTGAACAGGATGGGGTTCTCACAACGTCAGTCGATGCCGCTTGCCCTAGGAAACAGCAGCAGTGACAGCAGTTCCAGCCCCGATGACGAGGGTGTGAGCTTCAACGACGAGTACAGCGACCTGTCTGAGCTATCCCTGCCAGCGACGTTCAATGGTCACGACGAACGAAGAGAAGAAGTTGAGCAAACGGAGACCACGGATCAGGCCCGCATTTCCGAGATCACAACGCCAGTTGTCTCTGTTGTTGTGCATCTGGAATTGCAGGATGTGTCGTGTTTCGGTCTCTCTGAGGGAAACGATGGCAACTTGGATGGCACGAAGACGAAGCAGTTGCAGTGGAGCTGCAAGGAACCCGCAGAGGTCGGCAGGCCCCCTATATTTGAGCTGAAGGTGTCGAACGGATGGGAAGCCTGCTACGATCCAGCCACTGGAGTGCTCACAGCTGCGACGCCGGAAGGCGACCCATTGCGATATGAAATTCCTGGCGTGAGCGGAGGGCGAAGCGGTTCCAATGCAGCGTCCAGTTCTTCGCGGACCCAGCGCACATTCTTGCCACCGTTGGTTCGCTTTTGCCAATGCCTCGCGCTGCGCACCATGCAGTTGCGTCAACTTGCCCTCCGTGGCCAAACCAGCAAGCTTCCCTTCGTTCACTACGACACGCTGCCAGAGTCGCTGTTGGCGTCGTTCCGATATCGATCCACTTTGCTCAGCACTCCCCAGCAAGCAACCAGTGGTGAACCCCGCTTGAACAAGGACGCAAGCTCGGCGTCGAGCTCGGCACAGGCTGATCGAGAGATCTCTATCGCAGGTATCGGACGTGGAGTTATTGATGCAAGTGGAGACCTGCGAGTGGTTTATCTGGATGGATCACAGCTCACACTTGCGGCCAGTGGATTGCAACTGCGCTTCCGGCCATCTTGGGTCGACAGCGACAAGGAAGATGTGTTTGAGCTGCTCACAACAAGCAGCATGTCAGCTTTTCTACCGTCCGCGGTCAAGCAGAAGTTGGAGAGCATCCCGGAGTTCATTCGCCGCCTCAAGGCAGCAGGCTGATCCACCCTCTCGGACTAGCTGTGCTTCTTCATCGAGGGCCCTCGTTGCTCGCTGAAATCCGAGATGATAAACTACCAATTCACTACCGCTCGCCGTTCAGCTCGAAGACGCTCAGCGCACCGGCCCAGACGAACCGCGTGATGTTGAAGGCCGCATTTTCATCGCGGCCGGCCCGGAAAGGTACTGCTGCTCTTCCTCTTCGACAAAGTGCATCCCAACGCAGCAGCAGCTCCACCTGATCCATTTATGGGCGGGCCAAGTTTTCCAACCGACGCCTGCGACCGAGCGAAGTGCTTGGCAACTTGAGCCCTTTTCAAGGTGAGCTGTCGCCACGAAGAGAGCTTGCTTCACGCTGCGCTATGGATGTATCGAGCGATTTTCCGGGACGCGGAAGCATAGATGAAAGCACATTTCTGGCCGGTAACAATGTGGGGGACGGTGGCCAGTTAGCACAGGAGCAGCTAGCGGAGCTTCAGCTGCTCGCTCGTGCTGATCTCCACTCGCCTGCTGCATCCTTCACCTCAGCAGCGCACGATACGGTTGCAACATCCTCAACTATTGATGATACCGCGTTGAATGAAGGCGAATCGCGTGGTCGATCTCGAGTTGGAACGGGAGGACTGAGCAGCTTCACTGCGATCCTGGCTGCATCGAGGAAATTAGCAACTGCAACAGCGGAAAACCGCGATCAGCACACTACGAGTAATGGGATACCAGTCACGCCGTTAGAGCAGACCTGCGGATCACTCACTGTGGAAATACCTGGAGGGCGACAGAGTCCCAAAGCGACTGGTAAAGGTCTTCCGACGTTGAGCGAAGGCGCCGAGGGTGAGGAAGAGGGCGATGAAGACGAAGACGAAGGCACACAAGAGACTGCTCCTGTCACGACTACTAATCGAACCTTGGCCGATAGGTTATCAAGCTCAAGTATTGCGCGAGCTCCTGTAAGGCAAGAGCAGGAACCGGAAGAAGCCGATTGCGACGATCCTGACTTCGTCGAGATGCTGGAGCACCTTTCGCGTGGTGAACTCGACTACCTCACACTGACTCCAGCAGATCTGTCACCGCGCAAGTTGGAGAGCGTACACACAGCATTCAGAAGACACCAGCCTGCCCTTCCCAGTATGCCGTACGTTCGTGCGCTGGTAGCTGTCGACATGTTGCGGCTGCTGTTGCGGCGTCTTGGCGCAAATGCTGTTCGTGAAGCCGTCGAACGATCCATCCGACAGATCAGTGAAAGGGACGAAGCTTCGGATCTAGCGGCGCTGATAACCAGCAGCAACATTGCTGCGGTCGTGCTCGAGGTGCGGCATGAGCTCTCGACATCCGAAAGCTGCTTCGTCTCAGCTCCGCCACTTCCTCGTCGTGCCAATCCAGCGACAACCACAACCAACCACCAAGTTCGCCGTGCATCCCTGACTTCTCCACGATCTACGGGCTCTCCGTCCTCCTCGTTGTCTTCGTCACCGCGATGTGGAACGCCTCGCAGTCCGGCAGCTGACCGACGCAGCATTTTGGCCAAAGACGGCGTACACGTGCTGATGCAGGAGAAGCTGGCGGCTTTCGACCACCGAGGACAGGCCCACGCATTGCCAGCCTTCCGAGTAAGCGGCGCCAGCGCTTCCACCACAGATTCCGCAGCCAGGAGACGTCAGCGAGGACTGCAGTATGCAACAGACCATGCAGCACACCGCACGATGCACATGTAGCCATGCCCACTTCAACGCTTTTTCCACCAATCCGGTGGATGTTTGACATTCTTTTCCGCCAATGGCGATCTTTCATCCCCTTCGACTAAAGCAGTTCCATTTTGCCACGTGCCAAAAGCTCCATTATCAAAAGAGACCAAGCGGCAAAATGGTGCATATTATCAACGGGGAGATCGTGCAGGACGACGACCCGCGCGTGCGTGCGCGTCAGCAGCCGCAGGCCAGCAGTCAACAGCCTCATCGACGCTTCGGTTCTGTGCACGGCGGGGACGCGGCGGCTGCTCCGAATGCCGCAGCAGCTCCGCCAGGTCCGGCACAGTCGCCACTCCAAGGTCTGGCCAGACAAGTGGGGCTCGAAGGCTCCGTGACCATCCCAGGTGTGCTGGGGCTGCCCTCGCGGCCCGTCCAGAAGATCCACCTGGCAGTGGCAGCCCTGCTCACGGCGCTGTTCGGCTGGCGGGCGCTGGTGTTCCTGGCCTTCGCCTACTTCCTATCGACGCAGCAGGCGCCGGCCGCCCCAAGACAGACATGATGGAGAACGAAGCGACAAGAAAGGAGAGTGTCTTGCTAATATACACGACGTTTTATTATGGAGAACAGTGACGGCGGTGCAGGTTTATCTAGAGAAACAGGTGGAGTAGTTGGCGTGCTGAGGCTCCGACGACAGGAACGGGTGCGCCGCGACCTGCTCGAGCGTCAGCCGCTTGCTTGGCTCCATGGTCAACAGCTTGTCCAGCAGGTCCCAGACCCCGTCGGACAGCTTGCGCGGGAATACGCGCCTCAGCTTGCGCACGCCGCCGCCGTGGCTCAGTACGCGGAACTGCCGGTCGTCGCTTGTGGGCTTCTCCACCAGCGGCGCGCCCGCCAACATGATGGCCAGCAGCACCCCGAGCGACCACATGTCGGCCTGCAGCGGGTCGTACGGCGTCTGCGCCGCGAACACCTCGGGCGCCATGTACCAGGCCTTGCCCACGCGGCCGGGCGCCAGCAGCTTGCCGTGCTGCGTGGCCAGTCCGAAGTCGCACACGTGGCAGACGCCTTCCGCGTCTAGCAGCACGTTCTCCAGCGAGATGTCGCGATGTGCCAAGCCGTTCTGTTTCATGCAGAGCAGCCCACGCACGACGTCGCGGAGGAACCGACGAGCGGTGGCTTCAGGTAGACGGCCGTCCAGCGGACTGTGGCGCACCACGTCGAAGAGGTCGCCACCGGAGCAGAACGGGAAAACCAGGTACAGGTTACCGCCGCACTGCACCTCCTCCTCCATCAGGAGCAGGTTGGTGGTTGACGCCGCTACTAGTCGGCGGTGCACGGCGCGCTCCTGCTGCAAACTCTCGACGACGCGGATCTGCTTGCCGACCGTCACTTGCGCGCGTGCGCAGCGGAGGTCCACGCGCTTGACGGCGAATTGGCGGCCAGTCTTGGAGTCGAGACACAGCAGCACCTCGCCGAAGAGCGCGGGCGCCAGCGTCTCGAGCACCTTGAAGTCGGACAACCGCTGGGGCGGCGACCGGATGACGGAAGTGGCGACCGGCGTGGGTGCAGCTTGTGGTGCAGCTTGTGGCGACCGGAGCTTCTTGGAGCTCTTCTTGGGGGTCGTGGCGCTGCCGGATGAAGACCCGCGCGGTGACGAGAAGGGTGAAAGAGTAGCCGTCAGCATCGCGTCCATGTAGGTGCGCAGGAGACCCATGTTTCGAGACAATGAACGAGTAGGTTGATGAGTTCGAAGGCGGAGAGGTGAAGGTGGTGGGCTGGATGCAGACAATTGGGGAATGAGCGCACAGCGTGGGTGAGGGCGCTTGCTCCGAGTCCGAGTTCAGATAGATCCACCGACTCGCCGAGGCGAGGGTGGCACGCCGTTTCCAGCGAAATGAGCGGGAAATTAGCGCTCGGCTTGCTCGGCGACGTGCTCGTTGGTCCGACTGACCACGGGTGACGCCTCGGTCGGTGGAATCTATGGAAATGCTGGTCGGCGCATGCGAGGTCATCGCCCGCCATAATGCTGCTTCGCTAGCGAGTGGAGCATTGCCCGTTGGGTGACGCCTGCGTGGTGCAGCTGTGAATCAGCGGCCATGCGAGGTGATCGAAGCGCACGCACGATGGATATCCGGCGAGAGGCTCGACTCAGAGACCGTTATGGCCGGAGGCCCTCCAATTTCTCCCGCTGACCACGGGAAGCATTTTGCCACAAAGGCGTCCATGCGGTCGGGCGCTTTCTTCGCTGAAAAAAGTCTCTGTGCCACCTGAGTTTGCCGCCGGAGCCTTAATCTCCTCGGCGTAACGCTGCTTCGGCCATTGTTGCCATTGTTGTCAACGTTTCTAATAGTTCGATGCCTTGAAACGGCGTCACTGGGCTTCGCTTGCACGATCATGCACTTGCCAGTCCGGCGCGCTGAAGTTGAAGCGACTGAACTGAACGAGGCCGTGGTCCCTCCACGAGCAAGTCGAGTCACACGTGAATTTATAGGCGACGGGTATGGTCGCGAGGACGACTAGGCGAAGCAAATGCGGCGCTGTCCGTTGGCTTCCGCTTCACTTGGCGCCTAAAAGCGTGTAGTTGGTAGGTGGCGCCAGTTGCGAGGTCTCTTGGCTGGCAGAAGCGAGCCTTGCCTGCGCGAGGAAGCATGCTCTCGTGGTTCATCTTTGCCGTGCTGCTCTTGAATGGAGCCTCCACTCTCTTAGTGGAGGCGGCCGCATGCGCCGAGATCTGCTACACGACGGAGCTGACGGGATTCGCGCCGGGCGGCGTTCCCGGCTGTACTTGCAGCGGCTCGCAGCAGGGGGCCCGCACAGGAACAGGAGGCTGCAACTGCGGCCAATGCTACGAGGAGACCCAAGGCGTGGTCTTCGGCTTCGCCATCAACGCCGACGGCACGTGCACATACGGCACGGACTGCGGGAGCTGCGACTACTCGGTGGGCTCATCGGCCAACGCCTCGGACGAAGCAAGCAGTTCCAGATCGGCGGTCACCTCGCCATCGCCAGTGCTGGGGTCTTCGTCTGCCTCGTCGAACAGCACATCTACAGGTTCGATGTTGTACAACTTGCTTGCTTGCGCATTGATCGCTGACCTCTGCTTCTGCAGGCTCACAGTCCAGCTCAGCGTCGCTCTCCACCGCAGACTCCAGCAGCGCTGCGTCTTCCAACAGTGGCAAGTCGAGTTCGACGGACAGCGCAAGAGATGCCGGAAGCAGCCACGCGGGAAGCGAAGGTGCGTCCCGAGACAAGCTGCTTCTCTCTCTAGCGATTGCTAACAGCACGGTGCTTCACGCAACAGCGCTCGACAAGAAGCTGAGCACGTGGCAGATTGCGCTCGCCATTTGCTGCACCGTGCTTCTCTTCGTCGTCGCGGTCGTGTCGGTGTTTGCCTGCTATTGTAAGGCCCGTAGCCGCCTGTACCAGCACGAGGAGGATTTGGCCAGCTACTACAACCAGCACCAGCAGCACGCCCACGAAGCGTTCGTCTTCCAGCCCTGGGCCCCTAATTCAACTGCGCCGCCAGTGCCAGTACACGCACCGTCACAAGCGGCCACCAAGTCTGCGAACATGACCATCGTATGAAGCCGAATATGTACGAATAATTTTTCCCAACTTTAAGGGCTTCTACCTGCTTCAGTTGAACGTTTCCTCCCTGCTGCTACATGAGCTACTCAGACGTTCTCTTTCCTTCCTGGTGGCAGGTTACCCGCCACCGCAGATGGCAAGTCTCCTCGATGTAGCCTCACCGATTCGTCGTCGGCAGCTCACTGGAAGAGCAGCTCGACGTTCTTGATGAAGAAGATTTTCTTGGCGCTGTCGATCTCGCGATCCGCCGGCAGGGGTGTGCCGGTCTGGGCCATCTCTTCCGTGCTCTTGAGCACCTTGTCGCAGGTGCGCCGGACGAGAGGCGGGGGATTCTCGGGGTCCATTGCTGGCGAAGGCGCAAAAGGAGAAGTGAGCGCTGCAGGCAGGTTCGCTCCATGTTGAAGTTTTCAGTGGGTTTGCAATCTCCCTCTCGCGAATTCGTGCACAGGGGACGATCTGCCTCAGAGTCTTTATGGTGGACTCGATAGCGCGCACTGCGATTAGAGCGGCCGGCATCTTCGGACACGCAGGTTGAAAGTGAAAGGCAAGACAGGCAAACCTGCTGGTTGTAGGGTGCAAATGGAACGAAGGTGCTGACAGGAATGGTGACAAAATCAACTTGTCGATCTCTATTGCTATTGCTTACATACGTCTAGCTAGACTACTTTGAATGCTACTTCGTCTTACAGGTGGATGGTAATTGTGGGCACGCAGCCAAAAAATAAATACACGCTGCTCCCAGCGTCCAGCGTCCGGCGGCCCCCGTATGCGTGGGCAGACTCAGCCGAGAGGCTGTTGCGGTGTGGCCGGTTAATGGCGGCCACGAGCCCGGCGAGTTCACGCAAACGGCGACCTAGCCACCTTCAGGCGCGGTTCGCGAGGCGCTTGGCCTCCGTGCGCTTGGAGAGGCTGTTGCCGCGGTGCACAGCCATGACGCGCTTGTTATGGCGGCGCGAGAAGAAGCGGTGGATCTTGTGGAAGAACAGGCGGCAGCCGCTGCGTTCGATGTCGTCCGACTCGGGACGCGCTGAGTACATGGAGGTGGACGAGGGTGCAGACGAGTAAGAAGCCGTCGGCTGCGGCGTCTGCTTGGCCGGTGAGCCGGCGCGCGGACGCGTCGAAGTCGGCACTGAGGACGCCACGACGCGCTGTGGGGAAGCAATGGAGCTGGAGCGCAGCAGGAACGGGTGGGACACCACCTCGCCCATCGAGATGCGCATGTCCGGGTCGACCTCAAGCATGTCGGCGATGAGGTCGATGGCGGCGGCTGGGAGCTCGCTCGTAAGCCCCCAGCGGTCGATGAGCTTGCGGATGCCCTTGTTCGTGATGAGGCGGAACCTGGCGTCCGCGGACGAGGCCGTCTCGACGGGCGGCGCGCCGATGAGCATGATGAAGAGCATGACGCCGAGTGACCAGACGTCGGCCTTGGTGGCGTCGTACTGCACGCCGGCGAGCACCTCGGGCGCCATGTAGAAGAGCTTGCCCACGGTCTCGCGGCTGGGCCTGGCCGTGGACGCGGCCAGGCCGAAGTCGCACACCTGGCACTGGTCGTCGTCCGTCACGAGCACGTTCTCGAGCGACAGGTCGCGGTGCGCGAAGCCGTTGGCGTGCAGGAACTGCACCCCGCTGGCGATCTGGCGCATGTAGCGCGTGACGGCGGGCAGCGGCAGCTTGCCGTCCTGGGCCGAGCTCACGAGCTCGTACAGCTCGCCGCGCGCGCAGAAGTCCGATACCAGGTACAGGTAGCCGTCGAACTCGATCTCGTCGCGCAGCTTGAGCACATGGCGGTGGCCACCCACGCGGTTGAGTTGGTGGTACAGCGCGCGCTCGAGCGCCACGTTCTCGCGCACCTTCTTGTTGCTGGCGAGCGTCAGCTGCGCGTTGGCGGCGCTCTGCAGCACGCGCTTGACGGCCACCATGTCGCCCGAGGGCTTGTGCTGGCACAGCAGCACGTCGCCGAACAGCGCGGGCGCGAGGCGCCGCTGGATCACGTAGTCGTCCAGCTTGGCCGCCATCATTGTCGTTGTCAAACAGATAGGTGTCCGAAGCGCGGGGAATTGGGGAATGGTGGCCGTGGACGGCAGTCGCGCTCTCTCTCTTCTAGATGGGTACGGGCCGTTGCGGCCGTTTCGCATATATCTTGCAATCGGACGATGAGCGATGACCATACTGGGGCCAAGTGAACTCATGGATCGGGAAATGGAACAAGAAGGCAGCATGCATGCACCTCGGGGCAACAAAACTCAGACGTTGGCTGGCCCACGTCCGCGGCAGCGAGCGATTCAGTCTGACAGTGCAGATTTTCAAGCTGCGTGCTGCAGTTCGAAGCGCTGCTGGAGACTTTGGCCGGCCGTCGAGAGCCAACGAGCCGCTGGCGTGACGTGGCGGCCGAATAAGCAAGCTCCAGCTCTCTTTTCAGCACCAGGGCGAGTGAAACGGACTTGCTGAAAGCTGGGCGGGCGCAACACCAAAATTCCCGCTTTGCTTTGCTGCCAACGAAGGTGTCGAGTCCACACAGCGCGATTTCTAGGAACGCGATCTTGAAATTTGACCTCCAAAAGGACCGTTTGCACTTGAGACTGTTGAGACTTTTGAGACTTTCGCCCGTGGTTGCCAAGTGTCTGGTCGACGGCCGTGCTCGGGAGATTTGAAAACAAATTGCGCTGATGCCGGCGTTGCGCGACTGGTCTCCAGTTTGCTGTGCAAGATGGGGCGCGCCAGCGACACATGGGTACGTCGACGAATTGTGTTGATGCCGCTCAAAGTCAAACGCACAACCGAGTTGCCCTCGAGGGAGGCAGATGGCGCTGATGCATGAGACGATCGCCCGCATGGAGCTGCTTCAACCACGCGGCAGCGTCCGTTTGCAGCGGCGCAAACCTGCACTTGTCGCGTGCTTGGCAGGCCGTCCAGTCGAGCATAAGCTTGCTGGCAAGATAAGCTCGGCGGCATCCCTGCCAAAATGCAGATTTACCAGCAAGATGACCATGTTGGCGTCTGCAGCTCGAGTAGGACAGCGCGCCCCAAGCAGCGACAAGCGCGACGCAATGCGGCGGTGCGGCACCGCAACGAAACTAATATCATCTTGCACCAGCCCCATCCGAAACGGGCAATGCCTCTTCGTGCGCCCGTCGACGAGCCGGTGGAACGGCCTCACCGCCGTTTCCATTGCGCTGGCGACGATCGCCACTGCTCGTGCGCGCGCTGATCAAGGCTGAACGCTCGTTGCCACAACGCTCGCTCACTGTTGCCTCACGCGCTGCCGCAAACGAGAGTCTTTGCCGTTTGCTACTTCCTTTGTCGTTCAAAGCCTCGTATCGTCGAACTGCGCTGCCGCATCCACGTGTTCGAGCGCACGAAGCTGATGCTCTATCAATCGCAGTGCGCGCTATCGAGTCCACCATAAAAACTCTGAAGCAGATCGCCGCCTGTGCACGAATTCGCGAGAGGGTAGACGCTCATGCTGGACAGCCACCGCTCCACGGATTCTCTCACTAATGTGCACCACACCAACGATTTCTTTTTACAGCGCGTAATTACGCGTCCCCGTTCAACACCAGTCATTATTGGCAACCACTTGGTCTCATCGGCGCGGCGACTCGCTCGGCATTCCGACAATTGCGTCTGGCAGGCACAGGTTCACAGGCTCCGGCGAGGGCAGGCTACAAGGGTGCCACTATCCGTTGCAAGAGGAGGTTCCAGTGATGATCAATTTTTTTTGGAATTACCGTCTGAAGAAGAATGAGGAAAAAAACTGGCTGTTTTTCTGAGGAACTCTCCGCCCCCCATTGTATATTTCTGCGTGTGTGCGTCGTGGGATAAGTGATGAATAGCTTTATATTCTGACACCTCTTGTATGAGTGCGAGGGATGGCGGCTCGCACCGCGTGCGGTCGCGTACCCTCGCGCGCTGAGCAGAATCATGCTTTACTTTCTGATCTCCCACCACAACAACAGTCTTAGCTCTGAATTGCTGCATTGCAGCGCGTACGTTCGGTGACGATACAACCAATCATCTAATAACTTTCGTTCTTCCTAGCACACCGTGCGGAGACTTTTTAATTCCGAGAACTACGCTAAACAACAACCATCTTGCATTTGCCATTCTTCTTGTCACCAACAGCGATTGCTCTCAACCTGCAACACCTCAATTCGTACTTAACGCGAAGGCATACTTGCGATCTCAAAAGTGCCATACGCAGTCCCTAAATTAACTCCATACCGCACTGCGATGGGGAACGAGAGCTCGACGCTCGCAGGGCAAGAGGAGCCTGGCAGAGACGAAGAGGGCGGCGAGTGCTGCGGCTTCCGCGTGCTGGGCATCCAGGAGCAGTCGCCCGCGGCGGCAGCAGGCTTCGTGAGCTTCTTCGACTTCATCCTCGAGGCCAACGGCATCCGCCTGGTACGAGGAGCTTTTGCCAATTATGCCTACATGTGATTAAAATGCCTAACCCGACCAAATGTTTTTCTGCGACGTGCGCTAATCTAGGACACGAAGGACGCCACGCTGATGGAGCTCATCGCGCAGAGCGAGGACCGCCCCATGCAGCTTCAGGTCTTCAACGTCAAGGCGCAGTCCACGCGCGAGCTGCAGCTCACGCCCAGCCGGAAGTGGCCGGGCAAGGGCCTGCTGGGCGTCACCATCCGCTTCGACTCGTACGAAGGCGCCGAGGACCAACTGCTGCACGTACTGGTACGAGAGCTACTGTACTACTTTAGGATCCACTGCAGAAGTCTTGGAGCTAACGGGTGTACACCATTTTATGCAGAACGTGGCAGAGTCTTCGCCTGCAGAGCGAGCAGGACTCCGAGCGGACTCGGACTATCTGCTGGGCACACCGGAGCGGGTGTTCGCCGATGCAGAGGACCTGCACGATGAGATTCTGGACGCACTGGATGGATCGTTCCAGTGCTACGTGTACAAGTGGGTTGCCTAGGCGGGTTGCGTAGGATCTGAGTTGGCAGAGGACTTATGGGTGAAATATGTGTGTGGGCAGCTCGCTGGAGGACCAGGTTCGCATCGTGTCGATCGTGCCTACCGAGCGCTGGGGAGGTGACGGCGTACTCGGCGCGGAAGTGGGGCACGGCTACCTGCACCGACTGCCGTCCGTCTGCCGAGGGACGATCGGCTCCTCGGTGGGCTTTGTGAATCTCCCAAAGGATGCCAAAGCAGCCACCGATGCCTTCTGTAAGATGGGAGGGCTGCAATTCTCGACAACGGAGAAATGACTTAGTATTGTTGTGGTTTGTGTTGATGATGTATAGTAAAGCCACAACGGCGCAATGAGAACGAGCAAACACCCAAGCAAGAAAGTGGGGAAGAAGAAGAAGAGGTGGCTACAACAGCGAAGCCGGACGAACCATCCCAAGACACTTCGACTGCGCAGTCCAACCAGGAAGTTGACGAGACAGGTTCAAGATCTCCAGCGACTACCAAGGTTAACGACGATCCGCCACCGAAGCCCCGATACACGGCACGCTTGGATCACCAGTTCCCAATCTCGACTGTCGCCGTTCTTGCTGACCCGTGAGAGCAGCGAAACTCCGCTGAAAAAAAAGGTAAAGACGACTTCAAAGTTGCAGGTATATCGTTCACTGTGTTGGAATCGCCACACCCTGCACAGCATTTCACTCGACATATTACCGCCAGGAAAGAACATGATGCCTATACAAAAGTACGTAAATGCAGTGGTTAGACTGACATGCAAGACTGGATCCTATCTCTTTTGGTGGTTGATGAAGCGCAGTGAGACCAGAGCGAGGAGTCGAATGCCCACGATGAACGCGAGGACGATGCCGAAGTTGCGCCAGATCTCGTCGTGCTTGTACTCGAACGTGGACTCGACGTACTCCTTGATCGTGATGTGGCTGATCGTCACAGGGGGGTTGGTCATCGGCTGGCAACCAAGATTGCTGGCGACGTCCACGTACTGCTGCGTCTGCGTGTCGTACGTGGGGAGCTCGTCACATTTGCTGAAAACGAGAGCCGCCAGGATGGCAAGCGAGTAGCGCTGTGGCGTGATGGTGTAGAGCCACTTGTAACCGGAGGGGATCGCGTTGGCCGGCGGATTGAAGCCCATGAATAGAAAGAGGATCGAGTTGAGCATCACACCGAGCAGAGCTGCCACCTCCACACTAGGCAGGGCATACACCAGCAGCTGGCCCAGATACGTCTGCAGCAGAACCAAGAGCGACGTGTTGATCCAGTAGAGCACCGCCGTCCAAAAGCCCGTGAAGCCCACCATCCAGTAGAAGATGACTGTGTACAGCAGCATCGACCCGAAGACGTACGGGATCTCAGCCACCGTGGAGCCGACAAAGTACCAGAGCGAGTTGTACGTTTGTGCGGCTCGCTCACGATAAAACGCCTCTCGGTCGAGGGACGTAATCGGCAGGACGCTGTTGAAGGCCACTACGCCATTGAAAAGCGTCGTCATGAAGACCATACCCACGCCAGCATTGACGCCCTGGTACGAAGTGTACGACACGCTCAAGTAGATCAAGCCAAACAGCACCCCCATCAGCGGGGCGATCGCGAACCGCGTGAGGTTGTACGATGGTGTGCGCCAGTACAAGTTCATGAATCGCCCCACCAACGCCGTCATTTGTGTCCACGAGCTCGCCGCGCGCTTCTCGCCAAACACCAGCTCAGACGACCCGGG
>JAABLK010000173.1:0-47442 GCA_012295415.1 Phytophthora chlamydospora | reverse complement strand
CCGGCGGGGGCGTGCGGTGCATGTTGGCGCGCGAGGCCTCTAGCCGCTGGCGCGTGGCGGGCGTCGTCTTGGTCGACGTTTGACGGGTCAGCGCTGCGCGGTCCTCGGACGAGAGCGGGTCGGACAACGAGCTCTCGGTGGACGAGACCGAGGGAGAGGAGCCCTGCTGCGCCGCCAGCTGCGCGATGGCGCCCTTGAGCAGCGTCAGCTCCTTGAGGATATCGTAGCGCGTAACGTGCAGCTCGTTCATGACCTCGCGGCGGATGGTTTTGACTTCCTCCTTGACTTCCAGCACCTCGACGCGAATCCGCTCGAGCTCATAGTCGCCGCTGATGGCGCGCGTGGTGTCGGCGTTGCTGTGAGCCGTGGAGAAGCCGTGGTACGTCTGGTTGGTGGAGCTGAAGCCCGGCGTGGAGGCCGCGTAGTTGTTGGGCGTCGTGACCGAGAACTGCGAGAAGCTGCTGCTGACGTTGCTGACGGCCGACGACGTGATGGCGTCTTCGTGCAGCGCCGCGAGCGCCGTGGATCGCAGCTGCTCCGTCGTGCGGTACGCCGGCAGCTCCTGGACGGTGGAGCGGTTGGTGCCGCGGCCGTAGAACATGTCCTCCACGTCGTCCGTCACGTTGACCGTGTCGACCAGCGTGTCGTTGCGGCCCAGCCGCGCGGCGTCGTCCTGCGCCTGCTTGAGACGCAGCGAGTCCTCGTCCAGCGCCCACGCGCCCTCCTTCTTGTGGTGGCGGCTGCCGCGCAGCTTGTTCTTGAGTCGGTGCATGGTGCCCACCATTGTCGGAGGTTTAATACTGGATCTGTACGGACAGCTCAGTCAAAGTACCCTTCGGGTTCAGCGTCGCGGTGGAGAATACGCAAGTGAGGCTCAGTGCGGGCAAGGCCAGCTTTTGCTCAGGGTAGAAGTGGAACGCCACACAATACCTGCTCACTTGATTTCATTATGAGCCACCGGATGGCTGGGAAAAACTGCTTACAGATGCTTCATTCAAAGGAAAAAATACAGCTCGGAAGTTTGCCGAGTCTTTGCCTGACGTTGTGTGTGCGTTGTTGTGGTGCTCTTGATATCGGTCAAGACTTGGCTGTCTTTACCTATCGTGAAACCGTGAGTTCCTTCATGCGATCTCTCGCTCCACGACTTGCTCCCGAACGTGCGTTTTGCTCGATTGGCAAATTGCTTCACCGTGAGGATTTGTGTGGATCAAGGGCCGATGCACCTACCGAAACACCTCATCTGGACTCAATGCGATGTGAGACGGAAGAGCTCAGCACACGACAGGTGATTTGTAAGGCCTGCAACGCCCTCGAAAACCTCGCAGAGCTCAGACAAATGTACCAATAACGGACTTCTATTGCGAGGACGGCTATGATCGGGCGTTCTTACCACAGGTGGTCGTCTGCCGCGCCGTAAAAGGTTTGCTTCAGTCGCTGGAGCTCAGGACATGCCAGGCGGCGGGCGGTGTTGATTGCCGCCGGCATCCGGAGCGGCTGGGGCTTGGCCTCCACTGGAGCGCAGCAGCGACACCTGCACAGATGGACAGCGATCGCAGAGGAGTGAGTCCACATGGTCGCCCGTCACACCACGGCGCCTTCAGCTACGACGCAACACAGCGGTGGTTCGTGCCATGCCGCACTGCAGCTTTCCGTGGTGAACAAACTCAAGAAAACTCACCTCGGCCTGCAGATTCAGACACATCTGCCGGAACATGGTCACTTCATTCTGAAGACCGTTGATAATCTCTATTGGTCCCACCAAGAGGGTAGAGACCATGCACACAACAACGCGCTCGTCAGTCATTTGCGCTCCATGCTCCAGGGCGGAGCAAATCTATCATGTACACAGCGAAATGCTCCCAAGAAACGTACCAGCACTGCGTTGCAGTTGGTCCTGTAGGCTGCGGTTCGCGTGCTGCATCAAGATACCGCCACCAACACACAAACACACACGTCGCAGAGCGTCAGCGGCGGGTTTAACGAACTCCTCCCTCCAACTTTCGCGTCTTGCTCGGCCACGTACCCCCAGTTGCTCCTGCACCATTAGAAGCTGCCCGTTTTGCTGCGTGTAGCGCAGGAGCTGGTCCATCACCTCCGTCACGGCCACGGTGCGCTTCATCTGGCCGTCCACGCGCGTGATCGTAATGTGCGCCGGGGTATACACGGCGCCCAGTTCCGTCTCCGATGAAGACTGCGGCGCCGGGGGCGGCACTGCGTCCTGCTGAGACTGTTGTTGCTTCTGCTTCGTAGGAGACGCGACCTGGATATGTGTATCAACCGCCATCAGCTCGGACGCAAAGGTCCCTTGTCAATGCATCAACGCACCTTCTTCTTCTGTTGCTGAGGCTGCGGCACTGGCTGCGCCTTCTTCTTCTGTTGCTGCGGTGCTGGCTGAGCCTTCTTCTCCACGCCATTGGGGGCCGTGGGAGCCTACCACAAAAATCGGTCAGCATCCATCCACGTCATATCTCCACGCTCTCCTCGCACCTGCTGCAGCGGCGGCGTCGCCTTGATCATATCTGCCAGCGAGCGCTTAGGCTCTTCCACCTGCGGCGTCACCTCGCTCACTGCCGTGGCAACCGCCGCCTCATCGACCGGGGACCCGGCGGAGGCGCTAGTCGCCTTCTTCTTGCCCTTGCTCTTCTTGGGCTTGGACACCGACACGAACGCCAGATCCTTGAGCTGCGCCGAGTCGCTGCGATGCACAGACACCAAGCAGTTCCCAGCGTTAGTTAAGACTCGAGACTGCAGAGCCAACCGTGCGACCAACGCGCATACTTATTGGTCTTCTTCTTGCGCGACTTCTTCTTCTGCTTCTGCTTCTCCTTGCGCTCCTGCTCCCGCTCCTCGGCGCTGTCCGAGTCGAAGGCATCGCTCACGCGCAGCTGGTTCAGGGCCGCGAACACGCTCGGCTTGCCGCGGGTCGCCATGGTCACGAGGGGGTCCGGTCAAATGTATGCAATTGAAAAAGTGTTTGGCTGGGATTATAACATCCCACATGGTAGGTATGCTGGAAGACAGGATAACATATATTAGTGCATTGAGTTGACAAATGTTACTGGAATACTGATGCCGTTGCAGTGAAAGTACTTACTTTGGCAAAAATGAGGGTCGTGTTTTGGAAAAAGCTACTTTTTGCAAGTTGAAGCGAGCCGGCGTTATTCGTACGTGTCCGGGTACTTGACGGCCACCTGGCGAGCCTCGTCGGGCGACCAGAGTTTGCCGCCGGCCAGGAGCTCGGTGATCTCCTGGCACGAGAGGCTCACGGACGCGATGGACTCGAAGAGCTGCCGCGACGACGTGCTCTTGGGGAAGTTGTGCAGCAGCCGCATGACGTCTCCCGCTTCCATCGCCAGCAGTGAGTCCTCAAAAAGCGACAGTAGCCCTGCAGTAGAGTGTTCAACACAGTCACACACGCTTTAGCCCATGAGAGACAACCTCTCCACCAAAAGCACACAGCATCAAGTCCTACCCATGCTGGCCTGGAAAAAGAACGGCGTGCCGAGCAGGACGTAGACGTCCCAGATACGCAACGCTAGGTCCAGCGGCAAGCTCCGAGTGAACAGAGTGAGCGCCCTGCTCCGCAGTCAATACAGACAACAGTCACCGGTGAATAGCAGCTCATCCAAAACGCAATGACAAGGGAAGCGTACCAGTCCACTGCGTACATCTGCGCGTCGATACCGATCTCCTGGAAGTGCGCCGCCAGGGCCGGTAGTTCGTACTCGAGGATTTGGTTGTAGATCTCGATGTAGTGAAATGTCTGCAGACAAGGAACGCAATCCAAACAATTCGTCAGTTGGGAGAAGAGAGGCCACTTCCTCGGGGTCACGTACTCGCGTCGCCTCGAGACGGAACATGTCGAACAGCAAGCTCGAGCTCATGAGCGCCACCAACGCCTTGAAGGCAGTGAAGCTGTCCATGTGAAAGCACAGAGTGGCTGCCAAGTAGCTCATGCCCTGAACGTAGCCCAAGTCGGGTCGGTAGCAAATGTACGCCTCCAGAACCTCCGTCGTGCGCTCGGTACCCTCCGCACCAGGCTGGAACAGCGGGTGGTGGCCGAATGTGCGTGGCATGTCAACGTTGACGAGCTTTATGCTACGCTCTCCGTGCGCAACGAGCATCTCCGCGATGCCAACGGCGTCCTGCAGCATGTTTTGCACAGGCAGCACGGCAGACGATCGCCTTGCTCGTTTTCGGTCGCTGATCTCCTTAATTGGCGCGTCCTTCGTGCTGTCTTCAGTCTGGGTAGATCTTGAGTCCTCCTTGGTCGGCGACACCTCACTATCTTCTCCGTTGGTCTCTGAAGCAGACGAAGCGCTGCTCACACTAGAAACGCTCCTTGTCGGCGACTCGAGCATGGCACTCGTACTGCCGGAGCTCACCGTTGGCGTCTCGATCACTGAGTGGTCGACGTCCCGCTTCAGGGACATCTCCATTAGCACAGCCTGAGCTCGAGCCTTGCAGATGTTGAACAGGTCTTCGTTAATCTGCAACGTGTTTCCGAGCACCCACGACCACGCGCGGCCTCGCAATTCCTTGGGAATGCCCGCAAAGCAGAGCGCGTCGAGGATCGGCACATCTTCTCGGGTACCACCGCTCGGCAACGTAAAGACCTCGTCAAGCCACGTTTCGGTAAACGTGCACTTGAGCTTCGGGAGCTGCTGGCGTCGTCGCTCCGCACGTCGCTCTTTAGACGCGCGCTTGTGCGACTTTCTCCGGTTGCTCTGCATCGCGGCGAATGCCGTCGAGGATTTTGCCGCGCTCGACATATTGCGTCCGATGATCGTCGAGTCGGATGTGGACCGGTGGTCGGCATTGTAGCCTCCAGGCAGCAGCGTTCGCAGCTCGGTCACCCACCTGCGCCGCTCCTGCTCCGTTGTGGCGCTCAGGAAAAGCTTCCTCGTCGGCGTCTGCAGCACGAAGACGAAATTGCCTGGATGCCGCACCTGGTTTTGGTCGTCGATCTAGCAGTACAATAGCCCGTTAACCAGAGTCCTGGGCGATCATTGACTCGACAAGCAGCTCACCACTTGGACGTCTCCGAGCGACAGCAGCAGCCGCGGCTTGCGGCCAGACTTGGTCGAGTACGTCACCTCACTCTGCCCATCATCATGTAATACACAGCAGCGTCAGCTAGCTCTCAGTTCGCCACCAAGCTCGGAATTGTTGCATCGTCGCGTGCCTGGGTGAGCATGAAGTAGCGTATGCGCCATATCTTGAGGTGTTTGCTCTGCAAACCACGCACCGCCACACCGTCAGCACTACAGCATTATACACAGCGACTGATCCGCCTGGATACTCGCCTGCTTGTGCAGATAGCCCTGCAGCAGCAGCTCGTGCGGCGCCGCCGCCACGCTCATGTGTCCAGGCTGTTACAGTCAGCTCAAAACCGTGCATCTGGTGTGCTCCACATCATGATGTGGCAAACACAATCTATGTGCTGCACACTTTCGTCTCTTGTCCCGTTCTTATACTGCGAGTCTCTCTTTCTGGCCAAGATGCGACGTCCCGCGGTGGTCGCGCCTTCCGTTCCGACGCCCGCGACGCGCAGCGGCCTCCAGGCACGCGTCGTCCGCCCATCTACAGGCGCTCCAACTTCCGCGACAACCAACGACTCAGGTGGCTGGGCGCTGCCCCCACTGAACCAGTTCATGACGCTGCCCGGTCGCTTCTTGGCTTCTCGCTTGAGCTCCTCGGCCGAAAGCAGCACCTCCAGCAGCTCCAGTAGCCCCAACATACCCGCAGGGATGGGCAGTCTGGGACCCTCCGCGGCCTCTCATTCCACCCTGGACAGGCTACTGCACGATTCCGACGAGAATTGGACCCCGCACGACCACTTTGTGCTGCCCCACATGGTGCACTTCCGGGACGTGTTCGAGGCCCCCCGCCAGCCTGAGCAGATCGATCTCACCGTCTCATCGTCCGAAGACGAAGGTGAAGGTGAAGCTGGTGAGGCAGACAGCGACGACGTCATCGAGATCCTGGAGTCCTCGGGAGCTCCGCCGCCACAGCCGACGCCTTTGCGCCGGAAACGCCGTCGCCCCGGAGCAGCAGCCGATGGCAGCACGCTGCTGGTGCCCAAGCGCCAGCGCGTGACGGACGTCACGCGCTCCGCCGAGTCCACCAACGTCAGCATCGAGAACAGCGAGGTCGTGGAGGAGTTCAAGCGGCGGCTCAAGTGCAGCATCTGTCTGGACGTGCTGGAGGACATGACGTCCACCTTGTGCGGCCACATCTTCTGCGCCGGATGCATCCACCAGGCCATCCGAGCCAACAACAAGTGCCCGCTGTGCCAGCGCCATCTCCATCTCAAGGACACGCATCGTCTCTTCTTCTGAGAGGCGCGACGAGACTCACAACAACTCAAAAGTCTGCTTATATTTTATTTCGATGCGAATGGTGCTAGAATTCAGCGGCTACTGCGCCTTCGGCTCCAGCTCCAGTAACGCGCTCGCCTGATGCTGCTGGGACGTCTTCTGTGGAGTAGAATTGATTGAAGTTGAGCCGGAGGAGAAAACACTACACAGCATGGCATGGCACGCGGACACACGAGCACAGATGTCAGCACATTAGAGCAGGAAGCCGCGCCTCGCTATTTACTTTCCATCTACATTGTAAAACCCGAGCGTGTACGCGCAGGAGCAGTAATCATATCTAGGGCAAACCCAGCTCAACGTACCTCTGAAAACTCTCGTGTGCTCCGTTCCGCATCGCGTGTCACGCGGTGTAACCTGCCAACAAGGGCTCGAAGCGCGACGTCGAATCCCTCGCACAGCTCGACGATGCGAGTTTCCTCAGAAGTCCTGCCGGTCACTTGCCGTTCCAATCCCCGCACGAATCCCGACAGGTTCCAGAATGCGTTGAGTGTGTCCAAGAACGCCGAGTGGATCTGCCCAACACAGCGCAGCTCTTGTCAACGCCACCAACTTGTTGTTTAGTGAAATGGTCACTACTTACCGTGGAAACCGGTGCATCCAGGAAGCAGCAGTGAATTGCTACGGCAACGTATTCTTCATGACAGCGTCGTAGCTCCACCAAAGTCGTCGCCTTCTGCGTTGCAAGCTCAAGCTCCGACCACGCCTCCATTAGCACCTGCGACGACATATTCACGACGTTCGTTAGTGTCCCTGTTAACCCGGCCCGATACGAAAACTGCACGAACCTTTGTCGCGAAAGCCTCGTTGAATGCTCGAAGGAAGGCCTGCATCTTGTAGACTATACCTCCGCACAGTCGCTCAAGCTTTGACGATAGCTGTCCTCGGCGACGGATAGTACGCATCATTGCCCACACTTCTCGCATTTCTGACGATGTCAGACGCACGTGGAGGAGGAAGTGGTGCATCTGCTTGTAGTGGCCAAGTAGTTGGGACGTGATCACCAGACCAAGCGGCCACTCGACATCGTACACCAATTCAATCTCACTGAGTAAACTCGGAACGGCTGGCGTCATCGTCAAGCTGTCAAGGACTGCAGTCATAGCACGCGAATGTATGAGAGACATCCTTAAGCATTCAGTAGAGCGTATCAAAGCGAGTTTACCTTGAGACAGCGCTGCTGTAGTCCTGTATTGAAACCTCTGCGCAATGGCATCCGTCTCAACAGAAGCCTCGATCATAGCAAGAGTAAGAGCTGACGAAAGCCGATCTTCAGCTCCCCAGTTCACACGAGTGGTCGAATTCAAACCGAGCAGGAAGTCGCGCGCAAAGATGTCCATGCAGAGCCCTTCTGACATGAGCATCAACTTGCGCAGCCATCGAAGATGCTCTACCACACGCAACGAGTTGCGAAACCAGTCCACAGCTACCTGCTCGAGCTTTTGAGCGATGAGACGGACAGGCAACTCCACGCAGCAGACGATAATCGATGCCAACGAAGTGAAATCTCGAGTCTCCCACGTACTTGGGGTCTACACAACCCGAAAGTACAAACCAGAAACAGGCGAGTTAGTCTTCGTGATATCCTGGAAACAGCTCAACATAGTACTCACCACAGATAGAGCATGCCTTAGCACCTCAAGATCTTCGTCGGCGATGGCCCCAGAAAAGAAAGGGTGGACGGGAGGAAGGGGGATACGCGTCGACTTCATTGGTTCAGCTCCAACTCCTGCGCCTCCACTTGTTTCGAGCTGCATAGGCTCCTCGGGCACAGTATCCTCCTCCTGATTACTGCTGCAGGTTGAGGAGTTTTCTTCATCCTGAGTTGCATCTTGCATTTCAATATCTTCGTCTTTCTCAGCCTCTGATTCGTCTTGGTCTGCAGCACCGGTTATATCAGCCATCTCTACATCATCGGTGAAATCACCGCCGACTTCTGCTTGTGGGCTTTCTTCCGGTCTTGGATGCACTTCATGGTTTCCATACAAAGTCCCGTACATATCTGCGCCGCTTCCTCCGGGCTCATTGAGAATACGGACACCCGTCTTGGCAGGAGTAGCCTTTGATCCAGAATCATTGAGAACACCGGTGCTGCGGTTTCCAGCTTCCCTATTCACTTTCACGGATGCTCTCCAGAGACCATCACTATCCGAAGCGGAGCTGCGGTTACCGGCCTTCGTGTTCACTTTCACCGAGGCTCTCCAGATACCATCACTATCCGACGCAGAGCTGCGGTTTCCAGCTTCCTGGTTTACCCTCACCGAATTCTTCCAACCACTCTCAGTTGATGAGGAAGTACGGCTCCCCGCCTCCTTATTTACTTTCACCGAAGCTCTCCACGCTGATGTTGAAGTATAATCGGAAGGAATACCAGCAGCCGGAATTGGCAAGTTTTCTTCGCTGCTCGCTGAAGTCGCAAGAGCGCCATTTTCACAAGTTGTTGCCTCATTTCTTCGTTTTTCCTGGTCGAGAACTACAGCGAGAGACAAACATGACCGTCGGCACCCCACTTTACTCCATTATCCACTGTCATGTACGCTTACGTACCTGCTTCCCATTCGGATTTATCATTTGCATGAAGCTGCAAAAGTTGCTTCCGTGCGGTTGGTAAGCGCACAGCACGATCGCGACGCCACTTCATATAGTCATGTCGCTCTTCTGCGTCGGCCATGAGCACAGAGTATCTACAAACAAGCACCCAACGTTTTGTGTAAGCAAACGACACGCCCACGTGTATGCTGACAGTGACGTACTTGTCAAGAAGACGTTCACGCCCGTAAGCTTCCTTATTTTCTTGCGCCTTCTTCGTTTCGGCCAGTCGCAGCAAATCATCGGCCTCCTCTTCCTGGGCCAATTGACGATTGCGTTGTTGCCTATCTCGCACTTGCTGGTCTAACAAATCCCGTAGCAGCAGCTGCGAGCTCCGTTTCGCTTCGGCCTACGAGCAAATGTTGGAGATACGGGATTCAGCGATTAATACGCACAACAGATGAGGAGGATATGCAGTTGGTGCACGTACCTGCTCGCGCGTGAGATCTACTGTCGGAACTTCCCTTGCTGAGCCAATCGCTTCCTCTAGCACACCCTTCTTGTTTTCTATGCAATCAGGCTGCTGAATATCTTCCGAAAACGCCACGGCGTCTGAAATGACGGACTGCCACTCTTCTGCTAGCTCAACTGCTTCATTTCCGCGAGTTACCATGACCAAAGGTCTCATGTTCACCTTGCATATTCATCAACATTTGTCAGACATCGCGATATGTAACCGTACAGATCGAAGTCATCCGTACCAGCGGGTGAGTTGAAGCAATCGCATTAACGCTTCGTAGAAGCGCTTGGACCTGACTAAGGTGCACAATAAGTGGGGCTACCTCCAGTAGAAACGTTGGGAGCATCTCGGTTGCCTCATTTGAGAACTGATTGCTGAATAATCCGTCTCCTCCTCCCCCACCAGCCTTTTCAAGCAAGTTTCTGCTCCATCTAGTCACCTCAAATTCATCCTGTAACCCATTTGCACACCAACGACATAACAACTCAGCGTCCAAAGGCAAGTTACAGAGTTCCAATCGAGAACGTACGAACGGGTCTGTCGCTTCGTCTACCCTCCCTGACGAGATGAGATCGGAAAGAACAGCCAATAGCGGCGAAGAGGATTTCACGAGAAACCACGTCACCAGATCTTGAATGGAGCCTGTAGCGTCTTCCACGCGTAGTGAAGATACGTGGTGATGCAGATGGTCAAGCAACGCGACGCCACGAGGGAATTCGCCTACAAAAACATAATTTCATGAGAATTAACACCAACTTTCGCTTGCGTTGAGCAGGTCAAGCACACGAACCTTGTTGCAGCAAAGGCCAAAATGCATCGCTATCATCACCACAACCAAACACTCGCCCAAGAATCTCCAAGACGCGGCAAAGATTGCGAGTCTTGCTCACCAGTTTCGTCACAGATATGACCTCAGACTCTTGGTTTGGCTCGCCTGACGAAGACACAAGGCACTGCTCTGTAATGTTTTCGACGAGGGACTGATACAAGGAAGAGAGTTAGACTTGTAACGCACTTCTCGCGCAAAGCAACACCGCAAACCCAGCTTACTCGATGCGTCGATAGATACTGCACAAGTGCGTCTCCCATAGCCTGAAGCGTCTTTCCTCCTCTCGCAGGGACTTGAGAGTAGTAGATAGCTAGCAGCTCTAACCGCATTAGCGTGGTTCCAGCCTTACGAAATACCTACACAAACCAAATGTGCACATGAATTAAGTACCAGAACTTGGGAGTAAATACCAGACAAAACGAAGACGATATACCTCAAGCACTGACGTTGTGACTGACACGGTCGTGTTGCTGAGCTTCAAGCTGCGCGTCTGAGGCAGCTGAAACGTTGCAGACTGAAAATCCCGTCGGAAAAGGGTCGAGTCGACTCCACTCAATGCTCGCAGCGAATCCTTCGTGATAAATTGCCAATGCCGTTGATGTAAGCAATAATCTCCAATCAAGAGTTTACCTCAAGTCTTACCTCAATCAGATCCGCTTCATAAATTTCCAGCGGTGTTTCCTCCTTGCAATTGCTGCAAGCAAACTCGTCTGGGATTACCAGGTCGTGTAGTGACCGCTTTTCGCCCCGAACTGGCGGCCTGCAGTAACCTTCAGGAAGACCCACACGATCGCCGAGGTCTTCCCACGCATACGCTCGCGCTATCCACGGCTCCGTGATATCAAGTGAGCTTTCCGAGTCCCATGACGAGTTCTCAGTGGTGCTGCTTGCTTCTCCCCAGCCTGGCTGCTGCATTTGTTCTCCACAATGCACTTCTTGAGTCCCGTCGTAGAAAAATACTTCTTTTGAGGGTGATAATCGTTTTGCGTGTTCCTCAGGCTTCATCGTCTTCAGTGTTCTGACGTTGACTATCGAAGCATAATCGTGCTGTTGTTTTTGGATACCATACCTGCACAAGAACCTTGTTAGTCACAATCGCCAATGCTTCGGACAAACTAAAACTACAGGCCCATACAGATCCATCAAACTGTGATCAAGCCCCTTGTCAGCCGGCGGGCTGCCAGGAAATATGCTGAAGAACTGATTGGGCTGCACACAAGCACAAAAACTCAGTATCTCGATCGTTGGAACTTGATTTGCAGCCTCAAGTTACCACCACTTACCTGCCTAGACGGCATCATAGTGAGGAACCCTCCTTCGTCTTCGGCCCCGCAGGTATCAGCGCACCATAGACTTGTATGCTGGGTCGATATCCCATTGCCAAACGTACTGAATAAGTTTTGCGAGAAGAGACTTCGCCACAGGCAAACGGTCAATTTGATAACCCGTATCGACTCTTCATAACAAAACGAGTACTCACTTCTTCTCTTCCAGTCGAGCTGGTGGCTTTTGAAAGAGCGCTCGTGAGTGCTGCACCAGCTCAACGTCATCCATATGAATGCGGTCGCCCACACGCTTCTTGCCAGTAGCAGACACCTAGAGTTCCACGAGCAGAGCACGTCAATAAAAGTATCCGAGTAAGACAAGAAAACCCGTAGCAGTCTCACCGCTCTGCTCGACGTTTTGTTCGCCTGCATGGGATCTTCTAGCACGAACGTCTCACCGTCTCCTCCGCCGGCAAGTGCAACTAGCAGCCGCATCATTTCTTCCACTGGGACTGCACAATCAGCACCACGATCAGCCACTATGTTATGTTCTCCTTTAGCCCACAGCAGCGTCCAACCTGCTGCCTCTCCACTCTGCTGCTGATCCTCAAAGCTCACGCAGCTCTCCACCACTTCGTCCATGCGGTCCACCACGTTGACGCTGCGCAGTGACAAGACAGAGGCCGTCAACACAGAATCGTTACCTTCACGCTTTCCTCACTCAACACTTACACATCAGCGTGCTCTCCACATGCCAGGATCTTAGCGCGGATCGCTAGTAGCTCATGCTGCACTGACGGCGCCTCGTCTTCGCGCTACAGAGCCAAACAGAGCGTCAAATGGACGGCAATAGAGAGAAAAGGGCTCGAGGAGAGGCTCACGTACGGGGCTCAGCAGCTGCTCGTAGACCGGCAGAACCTGCCGGAAGTCACCCCGCACATCGTGGCACACGTGGGCGCGTAGCTGCCGCAGTAGAGCCACCACACCAGCCTCGGGCGGACTCCGCATCAAGTCGGCCATGACCGAATTATTGACGTACACAATTGGCACACCACATAGGAAAGTGGAAGTTGAAGACCAAGTGTTGAGGCCTAACGCTTTTGCTGTATTTTGATGGCACCACTGGGCGACCGACTTTCCAACATTGGCGAAAGTGCTGACTACTACGACGTGGCCTCCGCGATGGCACGCGCCCACTGCTGTGCCAGATTGTTGGAGTCCGAGACTCGGATAGTCTCTGACCGCTGGAAGGCACAACGAAAAATTGTCAGCTCAAACCTCAAATGGAGGAAGACGAGAAGGCTGCGTACCGTTACGACGTCGAACGTGTGCGGGTCGATCTCGTTCACCGTCGTGTCTGGCGTCAGGAAGACCTCGCGCTTGAATCGGCCCGACCACGAGCTGATCACCACCAGTCGAGGGGCATCGGTCAGGTAAAGCTGGGGACAGTTGACAACATGAGCATTTGTCGCCCTCAAAGTCCTTCTGCGAAACATACCTCTCGCGTGCGATTAAACATCTTGGAGTGGACCTTCACCGTCGCTTCGAAGCGGATCTGCTCGTCGTAGGCAAAACAAGCCGGCCGGTTTCTTTGGAGAGAGCTGCTACTCCGCGAACGCTTGCTGCTGGAAGGATGCACACGGAATAACCAGCACGGTAAGGCGTTACTGTCATCGAAAGCACTGCAGTCGCACTGCTTTACCTGAAGAAGTCCTCAGACGTGTTTTCGGAGAAATCGTCCGTGAAGTACTCTGCGACGGTCCAGTTCTCCGAAGCACCATCCTGTTCACACAGCCCAAAGGTAAGAGAGGAAGCTAACGCTAACCTTGCATCGGCGAGTCGTTCGGCGCGGTTGCACACGTACCAGCTTCGGCTCGGGCAGAACCAACTCGGGAGGGCTGTACGGGGGAGCTTGGTCGCCAATATCATCCCATTCGACACCGTCAAAGAACGGGTGATCCTGCGTCACACAAATGGAGCATTATTAGACACCGCAACCGAGGAACTCATGGATGAATCAAGCTGTTACACATTTACCTTCAGCTCGGCATAACCCTGCTCGTTTTGCTGTGCACCAATGCGTTCATCGGGGTCCTTCGTGCATTAAAAAAGGTGAGCCAACTGACCCATAACCGTGCAATGGATCACCAGAAGTTGATGGCCAGGATTGTATTGTACCTGAACGAGAAGCTTGCGGATCAGGTCTTGAGCAGTTTCAGGGACACTACTTGGGATCTCGAATTCTTCGTTCGAGTGGTTAACAATCTGCAACAGTAAACAAATAAGTATACGCTGAATCAAGACAGAATTCTGAGCTTCCAGCCTCACCACTTGGAAAGTCAGGTAATCGTTTTCTCCAATAAAAGGAGCTCGGCCAGTAAACATCTACACATAAAGAGCATTAATCCTATATCCTTCTTAACAGTGATGATTGGATTTCAAGGCTCACACAAACCTGGAAGATGAGGCAGCCCAGAGCCCACAGGTCGGCTGCTCTTGCAGCCGGCTTGTCGTGCAGAACTTCCGGAGACACATAGGAAGCCGTGCCGCAGAACTGGCACACGTCGCTACTCTCGCCATCTTGGTCCTACGATAGTATCGTCACTAATTAGCACCGATACTGACAGCTATACGCTCGTAAGAAGCTCATTTCACCTTGGCGGTGCCGAAATCGGACACCTTCAAGTGTCCCTCCGCACTGAACAACCGAAAAACGTAAGTCCAGACGACACAAACAGCGACAGGAGCAACCAGTACCCACCTCAGCAGCAAATTGTCAGGCTTGATATCGCGGTGAATGACGTGCTGAAATAGAGCCCTTCTTAGTTTCAGAGGTACGCGAGCAGAGCAACGACTCCTTCCAGTAGCATTACCTGGGAGTGCATGTACTCAAGTGCGTTGACGAGTTCTGCCATGTAGAACTGCGTGAGCTCGAACGAGCACGCCGCATCCGAGACACCTTGATCCTGCTGGCTCTGGTACTCTTTGCTGCATGACGTAAATGACAGTCAACGATCGTAAGTGCTTGCTATCTCAGCGATCCACGCAATCTCGCAGCACCTGATGAGCCCAAAGAGATCTCCGCCGCGACACAGCTCCATGACCAGGTACAAGCTGTGGTGGTCCTGGTGAGTATCCACAATCAGACACGAAACGTGAGACGAGGAGGCCAGATGGGAGCCTCGTGCAGTGCCGACCAAGCAGCAAGATCCGAATCCACAGCCTTACGCGGAAGCTGCAGTAGAACTTGACGATGTTTGGATGCGAGAGACGCGACATGACCTTGCGCTCCGTGAGCACAAACGCCGTCTTGTTCTCCTTGCGGATGAAGCCCTGGTCCATCACTTTGACGGCGAAGTCCATGCCGTTCTGCTTCATCTGCGCGTGGAACACCTGAGGGAGTAGGGCACAGCCGCAGTCAGTACTGAAGCCAGCAAAACGGGACGGAAGCGACGCACCTTGGCGTAGGAGCCCTGGCCCAGCACATTGCCGAAGAAGAAGTCGCCAGCCTCAGGCGCCGCGTCCAGACGGAGCGCGTGCGCCGGCGTCATGCTCATCCTTGCTGTTCCAGCAGCTACGGTACTGAACTGAGTGCATACCGGTATATTCATTTCAGCCAATGGAAAAAGGAACGTCTCCGCCAATCACTTGTTTTCGCCACTTTCCACGGCCCCCTTTTCGGAGCTTCTCGACCTTCAAACGCAAACCCCGCGCGCGAGAGGAAAGGTGCAACCTCCGCCTTAGCCTTAGCTCCCCCCCTCGCCCTCCCTCTTCCCCGCCCCGCCGCAAGATGGTGTCGTTCGCGTCGCCACTCTTCTGGCAGATCAACTACCTGGTCACCAACCTCAGCAAGAAAAACTTCAAGTCCAACGTGGCGGAGCTCAATCAGGTTCAAAACAGCCAGATCTTTCCTCTTTGTCCGCCCTCTTTCCCCCTTTATTGACGTTACTGTTGCTGCTGCAGCTCGTAGAACTGTACGGAGAAGACGCCCGCATCTTCCTGCTCAACTGCCTCGTGCAGGACATCGACTTCCGCGGCCAGAAGGACGCGCTCAAGATCCAGCTGCTCTCACACGAGGTGGCGCAGGCCTCGTCCCGCCCCAACTTCACGACCTTCCTCTGCGAGGCTATTGAAGGCAGCTCGCCCGTCACCAGCGAGTTCCTGCAGCTCTTCTGTAAGACGCTCAAGCTCAGTCTGCCGCAGCAGGTGACGGTGGGGCTCGCCTTCGCCCAAGGAGAGAACGCCCAGAGCTCGGCCGAGGCCATCGCCTTCCTGCGCGCCAAGATCCCCGAGATCTCGACCTGCGGCGCCAAGCTGCCGTCCGACGTGCTGCACTCGCTCGTCTTCGTGCTGCGCATGAAGAAGGAGTTCCACGCCGACGTGGCCGAGACGGACTCGTTCCTCGCCAGCATCTCGTCGGCCCACCCGAACGACATGGGCTCGCTAGAGATGGCCCCGCTCACCATGGGCGACCCCGAGCACGTCGACTGCGAGCCTGTGGCTGACTCGGCCGCGCTCAGCAAGCTCATCTCGGACGTGTCGTCCAGCTGCCTGTTCTATGAGCTCATGGAGGACGTCGGCTACTCGTGCACGTCGTCCCCGCAGGCTTTCCGCACGCTCCTGACCGAGGCCGGCCTCGCGAAGGCCCCCACGATCCCGCCGGCCCAGGTCGCGGGCATGCTGGCTATGCTCTCGCGGACTTACAGCGGTCTGGACGCCGAGAACGGGGCCACCTTGATGGCGAACCTTACGATTGATTTTGAAGCCAGCCCGTCTGATGAAGCTGCGGCGGCGCCTGCGCGGGAAAACTGGGACCTCGAGGTCATTGCCGACGTATTGCAGAAGGACTACGACTCGATCAAGTGGACCAAGGTGGCGGAGAAGCTGGACCGTGCGGACCTGAACATCCAGAACGTCTCGCAACTGCGCGTGCTTATTACGGCGTTCCAGCGGTTCTCGCAGACCAAGTTCCGTGTGACGACATTGCTGCGGCCGTGGCAGAACAGCCGGGCACACATTAGCATTATCAAGGCAGCCGTGGAGGCCCCGCCCGAGGTGCTGTCGTTTGCCGAGTCGCCGCACAAGCTGGCCCCGTTCGAAGGCGCCGACGCATCTGCGGTCCCCAAGAACGGCGTGTGGTTCTCGCTGGACGTAGTGGAGACGCTGCTGCAGGTGTCGGAGCAAGACTGCTACGGCGATGTGCGCAAGCTCCTGGACGGAGCCATGAAGACGTGCCCGGACGTGTTGATCGCCAACTTGGCGCAGGCGTCCCCGCGCTGGAACGCGCTGCGCGACGACATGTTCTCGGAGCTCTTTAGTACGTACATCATGGGCCGCCCCAACGCGCCGCTCATTATGCGCCACCTGTGGTCCGTGGCACCCAAGCTGGTGCTGTACGCGAGTGTCAAGTGCTTCTACGCCGCCACCGCGCCGCACATCGTGTCGCGGCTGTTCGCGCTCTTCCGCAACACGGGCGACGCCTTCGCCTCGGCCATCCACTCCAACTACTTCTCGTTCGCCCTCGCGCTGGCCACCATGGGGGCCAACCACGACGTCCTAAACTTAGAGACGTGGCTCGTGGAGCGCCTCGCGTCGCAACGGACGGCGTTTGCGACGTCGTGCCTCGCCTTCGTGCACCGCAACTACGCGCGCGCGGTGCCCAAGAGCAACATTACCCCCCAGTCGAGCCACGTGCTGTCTATTGAGTCGTTGGCGACTATTCTTAAGTGTATCATGGCGGTCCAAGGGGCGCTTCCTCTCACTATCGCACAAGAGCTCAAGCGCATTATCACCCTCAGCATGGAGACCCACCCCGTCATCTCGGCGTCCACACGCCCCGCCGGAGAGGCCGTTAACCCTCATGCGCCTGCAATCGCCGGCGTTGGAAGTGGACCTGCTGCCGGGGCAGTTGGATCTGCAGGCGACTCCTCAGCGAGCGGTGCTGATGCCTCGTCCTACACGGCTGAAATGATTGAGGAGCAGGCCAACGCATACTTCCAGCAGATCTACACGTCGGAGCAGAACATTAACGATGTTGTGGCCATGCTGAAGCGCTTCCAGGGTTCTCGGGACGAGCGGGAGCGGCAGATCTTCTACTGCATGATTCACAATCTGTTCGATGAGTATCGCTTCTTCCCACGGTACCCGGAGATGGAGCTGCGTATCACGGGAGTCCTCTTCGGAAAGCTGATCGAACACCAAGTGCTTCCGCCCAACTTCCTCCAGACGGCGTTGCGTTCTGTGCTCGAGAGTCTTCGCGAGCCGGTGAACTCAAAATTCTTCTTCTTTGGTGCCTGCGCGCTGCAGCAGTTTGTTCCGCGTCTGCGTGAACTGCCGGCGTATTGTACAAATCTGTCCCAAATCCCGCACCTGCAGCACGCGTTGCCTGAGATCATGCGCCAAGTGAACCAAGTTACTCGCTCCATCGCGTTGTCAGGGCCGTCACTGGATGCTTCTGCCGGGGGGAGCGGTGCATTGGCTTCCCTGGGCGGTGCTCTGCCACCGTTAGCTAGTGCAGCTGACGGAGAAGGCACGTCAAGACTTCAGAGCACTGCCGCCGCGTTCGGTCCGGCGTCACCGCCTGCCGTGGCGAAGGCTCAAGATGACATCGGGCTGGGAATTCAGATTCCATCATCGATCTTGAGTCGGTCGGCAGGGCCGTCGCTAACGGCGGCGTCACCGAAGGCGCCGGTTGGCTCCCCGCCACCTCCTGCTGCGCCTGCCCCTGAGTTGAAGGTGGATCATATCTTCCACGAGTCGATCGAGGTGGACGAGAACGAGGTGGTCGAGCAACCTGACGAAAACGTGAAGGACCGTATCCACTTCATTGTGAACAACATGTCCATCTCGAACTTGGAGGCGAAGATCCCGGAAGTGCGCAAGATGCTGCTGCCTGTGTATCATGCGTGGCTCGCGAACTATTTGGTGGTGAAGCGTATTTCGACCCAGCCAAACTACCATACCGTTTACCTGATCTTTATTGAGAAGCTGATGCGCCCGGAACTCGAGAGTGAAATTCTCAAGCGTACTCTTCAGAATGCGCGCAAGCTTCTGACCTCGGGAACGATTACGACGAACTCGCAGCAGCGCTCGTTGTTGAAGAACTTGGGCTCCTGGCTGGGTGTGTTTACTCTCGCACGGAACAAGCCGTTGCTCCAGCGCGACTTGGACCTGAAGGAGCTGCTGTACGTTGGCTACGAGACCGGCCACCTTATCGCTGTGACGCCCTTCGTGGCCAAAATTCTTGAAGGCTGCAAGAAGTCGAAGATCTTCAAGCCGCCTAATCCGTGGGTCATGGGGCTTATTCACGCCATGAGTGAGATCTACGATGTCCCGGACCTCAAGCTTAACCTCAAGTTCGAGATTGAGGTCCTGTTCAAGTCGTTTAAGCTGAACGTGGAGGACCAGCGCAAGGCGCAGCTGCTGCACACGCGTCGTGCACCGCCGCGCACAGCGAACCCCGACTTCAACGTGAAGGTCCCCAAGAGCACGATGATGGGGCAGAGGTCGGCTACACCGCCTCCGGGTTCTGGAGTGAAACTGGGACGGCCCCTCACACCGGGCAAAATGAAGAAGCCCGGTGACGGGTTTGCCCCGGCTGGCAGCCCTACTGGAAGAGAGTATGCGTCACTCGGAGCCGTCCCCGCTGGTGGAGCTGCGGCTGCAGAGTCGACGGTGATCCCGAACCTCGCTTCGTACGTCGCTGTGAACCCTGAGCTGCCGCTCCGCAATGTGAACTTGCGTCGACTGGTTCCTTTAGCTGTGGATCGTGCTATTCGCGAGGTGATCTCCCCAGTGGTGGAGCGCAGTGTAACTATTGCTTGCATCACTACGCGCGAGGTGATTCTGAAGGACTTCGCTACAGAGTGCGACGATACGAAGATGCGTAAGGCAGCCCACCTGATGGTGGCGTCAATGTCGGGATCGCTGGCCCTCATCACTGCGAAGGAACCGCTTCGCAATGCCATTGGTACGCACCTTCGTGCTCTGCTCCCCACCAGCGCTGGGGACCCGCAGCAGCTCGAGCATGTGATCCAAGTCTGCTCCAACGAGAACACGGATTTGGGCTGCATGCTTATTGAGAAGGCATCTTCCGAGAAGGCCATGCGTGACATTGATGAGGCTCTTGCGGGCGCGTATGCGTCGCGTCGGCGCTTCCAGCAGCAGCAAGCGCAGGCTGGTAAGGCTCCAGGAGCTGATGGTGTACACTTTTTCGAGGGCAGTGCTAGCAGCACAGCGGTGGCAGCTTCTGCAGGCTCGCCTGGTGCTCCCAGTGGTCACTGGCCGGCAGCGTTGCCCGAAGTATTCAAGCCCAAGCCCGGTGGTGTGCCGCCCATGCAGCTTGTCGTGTACGAGGCCTTCCAGCGTATCCCACGTCCCACTTCCATGCCGCTTTCGTCTCGTCCAGGTGCTGGTCCATACCCGGGTGTCATTGACAAGGAAGGCGACACTGCTGGTGTGAGCGTGTCAGCAGCGCTGGATCGCTTTGCTGGGCTGCTGGAGCGCTTCGAGTTGTTCGTGCAGAAGGTGGCTCGCCAAGCTGCGGCTGCTCAGCGTGAGCTCCCGTCGTTGCTGGCTATTCCGGCAGAAAGCGAGGTCTTCGCGGTTTTGCGTGAAGTGCGTGCACTTGGTGGAAGTGTGCGACCTGCGCTGCGTGACGAGGCTTGCTTGAAGATCGCCAACCGTATCGTGAAATTTATGTATGAGCTGGGCAATGGCGGCCGAGGCAATGAGCTGTTCCTGGAGATCCTAGTGAGCTCTTTGGAGGCCCTGACTGCTAGCTGCGAGAAACTTCGCAAGGAGATCGTTGGCTGGGTGCTGCGCGCGCCAGTGGACGACAAGCTCAAGCTTCACTGCGAGATCATCGTGGCGCTAATTCGCTACAAGGTGGTGGACGCCACCGAGTTCGATTTGTATCTGGCTCGCAACATGGAGCGCAACAGCGTGGCCATCGAGTTCGCGGTCCACGTCGTGCGCCAGTGTCTGATCATGGAGCACGTAGCTGTCGCGGCTCAGCTGCCGAACACTCTGGAAGCGTTGGCACGCATTGTGGAGCGCCACGGAGGCGCCACCGCGAACAAGAACGTGCAGATCCTTGCTGCGCTGCTCGAGCAGGCTCGTGTCCAGAAGCTGCAGAGCCGCCCAGCCCCGCCAACTCCGCAGAAGAGCATGGGCGCCATTGGCAGTGGCTCTGCGAAGGCTGCAGGAGAGCGACCTCTGGTGCAGGAGCATGCGGCCTTCCGACACACCGTGAGCAACGCTCTAGAGCACTGGATCGCGATCTACAAGGAGCCGACTGGTAACTCCAAGATGCATGCCCAGTACTTGCAAATGCTGAAGCAGTATGGCCTGCTTGCCGACGATGAAAGCGTGTCGCTGTTCTTCAAGTTTGGCACAGAGCTGTGTGTGGATGCGTGCCTCAAGAGCTCTTTCGCTGCAAGCGACCCCGCTGCGCTCAAGGCGGGCGCGAAGGTCCCGTTGAACTACGCTGTGCTGGATGCTCTCACCCACCTGATGGCGTTGCTGGTCAAGTATCTCGATCCTGCACCCGCTGCGAAGCTGCAGGTGCTGAACCACGCCGTCGGTGCTATTGCGAACGTGTTGGTGGCGGCACACGACCTGTCGCGCAAGAAGAAGGCCCCGTTCGACCAGCGTGTTTTCTTCCGCATGTTCGTGAACCTGATGAAGGAGCTGACAGCCCAGGAGCCGGCGCTGGACGCCATCCACCTCCAGGTTCTCAACACGTTTGCTAGCGCGTACAACACGCTGCAGCCGCTGGGCCTGCCAGGCTTCGTGTTTGCTTGGACGGAGCTCATCTCGCACCGCTGCTTCATGCCGCTGCTGCTGCGCGCCAAGCAGCAGCGTGGCTGGCAGATTCTCCACCGGCTGCTCATGAACCTGCTCGTGTTCATGGAGCCATTCCTGCGCCACGCGAACTCGGCGGTGCCGCTGCCGGACTCGATCGCAGCGCTGTACAAGGGCGTTGTGCGCATCATTCTCGTGCTGCTGCACGACTACCCGGACTTCCTGAGCGACTTCTACACGAGCTTCTGCGACGTGCTGCCCGCGGCGTGCGTGCAGCTGCGCAACGTGATCCTGTCGGCGTTCTCGCGCTCGATGCGTCTGCCCGACCCGCTCACACTGGGGCTCCAGGTCGCCCAACTTCCGGAAGTGAGTGTGGCTCCGCGTCTCATGCCGGCATGGGGGGCGGCGCTCACCCACAACGGAATCAAGGAGTACGTGGACGAATTCCTGCACGCGACGGCGAACCGCGCCTCGGCGTTCCCCGCCGACCTCATCTCCAAGCTGATGCGCCCTGCAGCGCAGCTGGAGCGCGACCCAACGTCCTGCAAGTACGCGCTGCCGGCGCTCAACGCGCTCGTGCTGTACCTTGGCAAGGAAGGGATTGTGGACATGGCGAACGGGGGCTCCACGCCTACAGGTGCGCCCCCGACGTCGTCTGGCGCGGATGGCAAAGCAGTCACGACGTCGAGCAAGTTTGAGCAGACCGCGGCCATGGACGTGTTCCGCTACCTGGCCGACGAGCTGGACACGGAGGGTCGCTACTGGTACTTCAGCTCGCTCGTGAACCACCTGCGCTACCCGAACAGCCACACGCACTACTTCAGCTGCGTCATCCTGTACCTGTTCTCGTACTCGAGCAACAAGATGGTCAAGGAGCAGATCACGCGCGTGTTGATCGAGCGCCTCATCGCCAACCGGCCGCACCCGTGGGGGCTGCTGGTGACGTTCATCGAGCTCATTCGCAACAAGAGCTACAAGTTCTGGGAGCAGGACTACCTCGAGTGCTCGAGCGAGATCAAGGAGGTGTTCGACGACGTGGCGCGCACCTGCCTCGGTACGTCGCCCGGCGCGTCGAGCGCTAGTCCGCTGGCCTCGCTAGGCGGCAGCGCCATCCCGGCAGGCTCGCCCAGCGCCTCACAGTAGACGGAAATGATCAAGCGCCAACGTAGAAGGGTGAAGTTGGAGCTCGAGATGCACAAGTACTACATGCACTTTATGTTTTGCCTACTTGCTGTGGTCGTTCCTACTTTTCGAACTTGCGGAGGATATTAAAGGCGGCGACGTATTGCAGTGCCGTGTGCTTGAGGCTGTACTCGCTGTTGGGCAGCCCCACCTTCTCAAAGAGCGCCGGCATGTTCTCCACGGGCTTGCGCAGGTGGTCGTGCGACGCGAAGTTGCCCAGGAACTCGTCGATCAGCATGTCCACGTGCGAGACCGTGTAGCACGGCGAGTACTGCACCTCGATGATGAGCCCTCGAGGCAGGTTGTTGCGGGACATGAAGGTGCAGACGCTCACCACGAAGTCCCCCACCACGTACTGCGTGCCCTGTAGCAACAGACACAACACAGTCAGCATTTGAGTTCCCGTACAAGGAGCTCTTCTTCTACGTACCTCGAACTGTCCGTCCGACTTGAAGGCGTAGATCTCCACCTGCTGCAGGATGTTCGCTCCGTCCAGGCCGCACTCCAGCAGCGAGCAGTCCTCGGTCAGCCCTTCCACTCCGTTGTCGCTGGGCGCCAGACCGTGCGCCTTCTCGTTGGCCAGCACGGCGTACACCAGATCGTCGTTCTGGGACATCCTCAGCATGAACATGCGCTGGTTCACGTAGCCGTCTACAGATAGCAACGACGGTCTCTTAGTGTCGGCAATTTCCCGCCATACCCCCTTACAGCCCCCTACTTGTGAGCGTCTTGCGGTTGAAGAGTCGACAGTGCACCACGTGCCGCCCAACCTTCTCGCCGCCCATGGCCTCCAGCTTCCGCAGCAGCTCCTGGTACTTCTGCGTGATGTTCACGTCCTGGATGATCACCACTCTGCATACAGTAAGGAGCACCATCAGCCACGCCTCCTCCTCTCTACAGCATCGCGTCGCGCGTACCTCGTCATGCCCGTCATCTCGGGTGTCCTGAAGGATTGAAAAAGTAGCATTAGAACACTATTGCTATATTTGATTTCCTGAATATCACTGTAGATTGCAAACAATTACTTTAGGAATCGAATCGACGGAGATGGAGGCCGATGAAGAAGCGCGGGAGGTGGCGACGGCATCCGCCGCGCTGTTCGGCGCCGCGGAGGGTGAACCGCGCTTCGACGACGAAGGTCTGGACGGCTCGGATCTGCCGCCGTCCTTCGCCATACCGCTGCTGTCAAGAGGCGACGAGGAGACGGAGGACGCGCAGCCAGTGGCCTCAGTGGCGGACAAGTCGCAGGAGGATGAAGCAGGCGCCGCAGCGGTCTCTAGTGAAGAACCTGATACCCAGACGGACAAAGCAGCGCCAGATTCCCAGTCGCAGCCAGCCGAGCAGCCCCAGGTCGCCCAGGAGGACCAGGATGAGGAAGACCCCGATCGGCGCGGCTACCAATGTCGCTTCGAGGGCTGCCCCAAGTTTGCCCAGGCCGGAGGGCTCTGCATCGCCCACGGTGGTGGCTACCGCTGTCAAACGCCCTTCTGCGCCTTCTTCAACCTCCGCACGTGCCCTGAGCATGGCGGCTCTAAGCGCTGCGGCGTCACGGGGTGCACGCGCGTGGCACTGGGCACGTCGGCGCTCTGCTGCGCACACGGCGGCGGCCGCAAGTGCTCTGTTAAGAAGTGTGACAAGTACGACGCCGGCCAGGGGCTGTGTCTGGCTCATGGAGGAGGACGAGACTGCACCATGAACGGCTGCAACAAGAAGGCCATTCGCTACGGACTCTGTAGCGGCCATGGCGGACGCGCGCGCTGCCAAGTGGAAGGCTGCGAGAAGTACGACCGAGGCCAGGGCAAGTGCAAGGCACACGGCGGCGGTTACTTCTGCAAGGTGCAGGGCTGCGGCAAGAAGGACAAGGGCGGCGGCCTCTGCATTGCCCACGGCGGCGGCAAGAAGTGCTACGTGGAGGGATGCACCACGCCCTGTGTCGGCGGAGGGCGTTGCAAAGCCCATGGCGGAGGCAGACGGTGCCAAGTTGAAGACTGCCGCAGTTGGGCTCTTAATGGAGGCCGGTGCAAGGAGCACGGTGGCACGGGCAAGCGCTGCTCGCGTCGTGGGTGCGACAAACACGACCAAGGAGGCGGCTTCTGTCTTGCTCACGGTGGCGGATTCACCTGCACCTTCCCGGACTGCACGAAGAAGCAGGTACGAGTGTCTGTCGGTTCCTCTTTCAATTGCTTTGTATGACTTTTGCTAACGGCTTGAACTCGCTACTTAGATCCGCTTCGGACGCTGCTGCGCGCATGGCGGAAAGCCACGCTGTACTGTGGCTGGCTGCGAACGTCTGGGTCAGACCCGTGGACTGTGCAAGGCTCACGGTGGCACGAAGCCCTGCAGCTTCCCAGAGTGCACGCGCAAGGCAAACAGCGGCGGTCACTGCATTCGTCATGGCGGCGGAGGGCGCTGCAAAACAGAGGGCTGCGTCAAGACGAACCGCGGCGGAGGCTACTGCAAGGCCCACGGCGGCGGCAAGAAGTGTACCGTCCCAGGCTGCAACGAGTGGGCCATCGGCGGCGGTGTGTGTCCGGAGCACGAGATCTTCGGCTCCGCAGCAGTCGTCTCAGTGTGAGGAAGGCTGCTCGCAAAGGCAGGCATGGCCCCACCAATATCTATACCGTGCGTGCGATTTTGTGGTGTATTTCATTCTTGCTTGGACTTCCTTCCCTCGTCTAAGTGGGTTCTTGCCCACAGGCACCGCTTGCCAGCACCGGCTTCAAGAACTGTCGACGGTCTCTCGTCGCGTGGTTTAAAGCTTACAGGAAGGCGAGGCCCGAGTTGATCGACGCCACCTCTGCGGGCGACAGAGGCAGGCGTTTCGCACTGGTGAACGGCAGGACGTCCGCGCTGGACGGTTGTACGGGCACGGCACGCAGAGGCGACGGCGGCAAGTTGAGGCCTAGTGGCTTGGAGAGCGGCGACGGCTGTGGCGGCAGCAGCGAGCGCTTGCCTAGGAACTTGATGAGAGGCACGCGACGCCCTGACGGCGCGGCGGCAACAGCAGCAGCAGGAGCAGGAGCGGACTCGGACGACGCGGTGGTCGCGCCCCGAGCGGGTTGGCTGGAGCCGCTGGGGGCCAGCGCGTCGTCCAGCGTGAAGAGCGGCTTGCCCACCTCTACGTTCTCCTCCAGCTGGGCCAGCACCTCCACGACGGTGCCGGCCACGGGGCTTGTCACATCCACGCTCACCTAACAGCAGCAGCACAACACCCAAGGGTCAGTATGGCATTAAGGAAGTCTGTGAGTGGCCAGGTCTCACCTTGTCCGTCTCGAGCACGAGCACCACCTCGTCGGCGTGCACAGCGTCGCCCGCCTTCTTGACGATCTCCACGAGCGTCCCCTCGCTGATGGAGTCGCCCATGGACGGCACGTTCACCGTCTGGATGGCCAGGCGACCCGCAGATGCGTGCAGCCCGCGGCGCAGCGGCGCCGACAGCAGCGACAGTCCTCGGCAGCTCAGCATCGTGTCGGTCTGGAAAATGTGAAAAATGGGCGGCTACCGTCGAAAGGGTGCATAAAATAGCCAACTTGAAGGAGAGATTTAACAAAATGGTGTGCCAAAACACAAACTGCCCCAGTGACGCGTCAGTGCAAGACGACAGGAGTTTGGTTTGGCTGGACAAAGCATGCCGTTCATGAGACGCGAAGCAGAACCTGGAAGGCTCTTACGATGAACGCGTCTAGACGCTGGTGCAGTATCATATCATGCTGGCTGCATAGCAGTTCCTTGTGCAACGACAAACCTGTGACACGGTGTAGTTTACTGTATGCCTTTTGTATACGCACCATCGACGCCAAGAGCGTCCAGTTGGAGATCTCAATAGCAGCACAGCGCTTTCGGAAGCTCCCTAGCGATTTCTGCTCTTCTCCGACTGAATCACACGGAACACTTGCTTCACTTGCATTGAGCGCATTGGAGTTCGGCATCCTGGCAAGCAAGAGCTATCGTACATTAAGCGTCGAGCATGAGGCTGGAGGTTGATAGATGCCGGTACAGCCACAAAACAAAGTATACAATCGCACTTAGCACGGATGCTCATCAAAAAGGTGCTGGTCTCAGTTCGCATTCGTCATCTTCGTGCTCACTAAAGCAGCATCCACGATGAAGCTCTTCCTGCCACTGCTGGCGGCGTCCTCGCTGGCCGGCGCGTGGTTCTACCGCTCTCGTCAGCAGCGCATGCAGCACGAGCAGTTCCTCCGCGGCCTGGCCCAGCCGCAGCAGTACCAAGGCTGCCCTGTGGTCATCGTAGTGGACGTGGGCAGCTCCTCAATCCGAGCCAGCTGCTTTGCGCTGGTAGCTGAGGCTCAGTGGGTGCTCGTGAATGGCTCACTACAGCAGCAGCATGTGAGCTCCATTGACGCGCACGGGGAGGCCGACGGCGCCAAGATCTTCGACACAGTGGAGCAGATCCTGGACCAGACGGTGGGCTTCCTACGCGCCACGGGTCTATCGCAGGAGCTCGTGGGCGTGGGCTTCAGCACTTTCGCCATGAACGTGCTGGGCGTCGACGCCACGGGGAAAGTCGTCACCCCGGTGTACACGGTGGGGAGAGGAAGGAGGAGATAGTTGGTTGATACTGGACTGACAGATCTCTTGTGTTGTGCTGTGCAGTACGCTGGCAGGAGGAAGGAGACAGCGAACTGGGCCAAAGAGCTGCAGGAAAGGCTGTCGGCCCGTGGAGAGTTGGAGGAAACCCACAACCGCACAGGTACAGGGCCAGATCGATAGTGGAGAGTGTTGCCTTGTAGCTGAAGGAGTTTGATGTTGTTGCAGGAACGGTGATCCACCCGGCGTATGCACCCGCCACGTTCCTTCGTCTCCATGAAGAAGAACCGACGACGGTGCAGCGAGTTGCCAAGTGGCAAAGTATCTCGGGCTACCTGATCGGCAAGTGGACGACTGCGGGGCAGCAAGATGGCTGTCTACCTATCAGCTTCTCTGAGGCTTCGTGGATGGGGCTGCTCGACTTTAGACGCAGTCAGTGGGACTCGAGGCTGCTTGAACTCGTTGGAATGGACAGCTGCAAGATGCCGCCGGTTGTGGACTCGTCGGTCCCCTTTAAGGGACTCAACTCGACGTTTGCGAGGCGATGGCCCGAGCTGAAAGACGTGCCGTTCTTCCTTGGCGTCTCGGACGGAGCTGCCGCCAACATCGGTTCCAAGTGCATCGATGCGTCGTACGTTTACGATAGCAAGCCTTTGAGGTCTCGCTCTTCGATGCGCTTACTCGACTCGTTGTTGTTTTTCAGGCGAATTGCAGTGACGATCGGTACCAGTGCTGCTCTTCGTGTCGTGCTGAGAGAGGATGCGATGAAGAACGCCAAGGTTCCCAAGGGGTTGTGGTGCTACCGTATCGGCAACGAACACGTTCTTCTCGGTGGAGCGCTCAGTGATGGCGGATCGGTGTACAAGTTCTTTCGCGAATCACTTCGCCTGAGCGATGAGGGTACGTAGTATTCTGGTGTGTGGGGGGTCTGGCCCGTTCGCTTTACTGATCAATGTCTTTCACGCAGACTTGAGCTATCAGCTGAGGAAAATCGCCCCAACGAAGCACGGTCTCACTGTTCTCCCATTCTTAAGCGGTGAGCGTGCACCGGGCTGGATGGAAAACGCGACCTGTACCATCACTGGAATCAACAAGTGGACGACTCCGATCGAGTTTCTGCGAGCTGGCATGGAGTCAATCGCTCTCCGTATCGGCGTGCTGTTCTCCTTACTTGGTACGTTGCTTACTGCTCTTGTGCTACGCTTTGAATCTCGTGGCTAATCTGCCTGTCTTGATGTGGTGCTAGCGTTTTCTGCTGACTTGGACGCCACGGTTGTTGTCAGCGGAACTGCGCTCACCTCGTCGCCGGTCTGGCGTCAGATGATAGCCGACTGCCTCGGCAAGAAGTTGATTCTCGAGGCCAGCGCCACGGAAACTACGTCGCGTGGCCTCGCGGTGCTTATCGGCACGTACTTGGGCCTCCACTCCCTGAAAGACTCGGGGTCTTTCCCAGCCGGAACCACGAGTCTGGAAACGTCGCAGCCCAACGCGGTAGCCCACGCGGCGTATCTAGAGGCACGCCACGAACAGGAATCTCTTTACCGGAAGTTGTACACGGACATGTGAGTTTCTAGAGCATCAACGAGTCTATTGATGCAGTCCAATGTCCCGGGATTCTGCATCTTCATGAGCGGATGAAGAACCTTTTTTTTTAAAAAAAAAAAGAATCAACAAAGCACCATCATGGCATGGCATTGGAAGTTGTTTGTTTTTATCGACAACATGGTTCATACAAACCTTTAGAGTCTGAAACACTCAATAGATCATCAACATCTACTGTTGGGCCAGCCATGCATCACGCGCAGGCACGGCCGTCTTGCAGTTGTCGGTGAAGAGACCGTCGATGCCCATGTCGAACAGTTCCAAGTACTCGAGCGTCGCGTTGCCCGAGTAGTTGACGGCCAGGCGGTAGTTCTCGTCACGCATGGTCCACGAATGAACCTTGAGGCCGACGGCGTGCGCGTCCTCGATCACGTTCGGGTACTCGAAGACTGTGTAGTCGGCGTCCGAGACCTGTCCGTCGCCGTTCGAGTCCACGGCGTTGCCGTCCGCGTCCACCTCGACGGCCACGGCCTTGAGCAGGTAGCGTTTCCAGGGCGAGATAACGTCGGCGTACGTGGCCACTTCGGCGAGCCCGGCGGGCGTGGTGAGGTATCCGAAGTAGTCGGTGCGGTTGGCCAGGGTCCAGTCGTACGGACGGTCGGACGGCGCCTTGAAGACGACGTCGCCCGTGATCGGGTCGCTGTCGTAGCCGTCGATGAGCTGCACCAGTGTGATGTTGGTGAGCTCGTTGAGGTCGCGCAGGTTCTGCGTCTCGAAGGACTGGATGAAGACAGGCGCGTCGGCGTGGTTCCAGCCGTACTGGGTCAGCAGCTCGAGCATGGTGTGCTCGATGGGCAGACCCAGCGCCTTGTGGAAGCTCGAGTGCTTGACCTCCGGGTAGATGGCGATGGTGCGGTTGTACTCGGCCGACTTGTTCTGCGCCAGCTGGATGACCTCCTCGAACGTCGGGATCTCGTACAGCCCGTTGTAGCTCTGGTCGCGCTCGGCCAGCGGCTGCACGGCACGCAGCGTCTTGATCTCCGCGAGCGTGAAGTCGCTGACGAAGTAGCCCTCGGTGACGATGCCGTCGAGCGTCTTGTTGGTGAGACGGTCAGCGAACTCGGGGTGGTCGGCGACGTTGGTGGTGCCGTCGATGTAGGGCTCGTGGCGCACAACGAGCACGCCGTCCTTGGTGCTGACGAGGTCAGGCTCGATGACATCGACGCCGGTCTCGATGGCGAGCGTGTATCCGGGGATGGTGTGGTCTGGCAGGTACCCGGGGGCTCCGCGGTGGCCCGTGATGGTAGGGTGCTTGAGCGAGCTGAGCTTCCACTCCGGATTGGGCTCCGATGTCGACTGGGTCGTGGTCGTCGTGGGCGTGGGCGTCACGGAAGCGTCTCCGCAGACTTCCGCGTTCGCCTTGGAAATGGTAAGAGCCAAGAGAGCACCGGCGTACCATACGTTAACCATGGTGGTAGGGTTCTTGAGACGGAACGAAGTGGAGTTTCCTTGATGCTCTGGTGGCGAATTCGGAAGTGCGGTGAAGCTGCAAGCTGCGAGCTGGGGATCAAGGCTGGCTGTGGCAAGCCCTGTTGGCACGCCTCGAAGATGGTTACTCGCGTCCTGGTTCTGCCTGTGGAGATTTGCCCGAAGACTGGATGTAGCGAGGCGAGAGCATAGTGGGGGGAGGACAGCCGAATCCCGTCAAGTCACGCGAGCGTCGAGAGATTAAAGCGATTCAAAAGGAGTTAGTTGGGGCGACAACTACGCAAAAACGCTGGAGGTGGAATCTGAACGCGTAGATTTTGGACCGCCGAAGCAACGGATACCTCACGGCAGCTGGAGGACTATCGCCGCGATTGCCTTTGCATGCATGCTGAAGAGCGGCTTTGCCTTCCCCAAAGTTTGTATCCCTTGCAAACCACGCTTTTCTGGACTCGACGAGCGCGCGAAGACTTCGGATCTGCTGCAGCGAGTGGCATCGCCGACCACAGGCTCTCAAGCATGATCAAGCATGGAGAGCCTGGCTGGCGGTCTTGGCCGCCGATAGAAAACAGCCACAAGTCTCGCCGAACACGCAGAGCAGGCACATGCTAAACACGCGACGTCAAAAACAGGCAAACACGCGGTTTGCAGCACCCTCTGACAGAGGCTCTGTCGGCCCAACAGACCTGGAAAGCAAACGTCTCACTACATAGGAGACCCGCAGCTCAAGCTTCACACGACGAGAACTATAAAATGTATGGTTAGATTTCCAGACTAAAGTCGCGTATTTCACGGACATGCTCAACACCATAATTGTAACGAACCAAAGTGCTCAGGATGGCAAACCTATGGATTGTTCCTCGCGATCGCGTCGTGGGAAACGAGAACACGAACGCAGATAGCACGGAATCAACACCATCGACAGCACCAACATTCACTAACCGCCCTCCCACCGCGACGCTCCCGGGTACTGTACCTGCCAGACCACATCATCCCCGGATACACGCTCGCCATCGAGCCCGACCTCGTCAGCATCGAAGACGCGCACGCCGTCGGCCTCAAGGTGCATTCGTGGACCATGCGTGACGAGAACTACCGCCTGGCCGTCAACTACTCGGGCAACGCGACGCTCGAGTACTTGGAACTGTTCGACATGGGCATCGACGGTCTCTTCACCGACAACTGCAAGACGGCCGTGCCTGCGCGTGATGCGTGGCAGCACAGATTTTAGCGGACTAAAGAGCTTTGCATTACGTTCGCAAACGCACGAACCGAGATCCCTTTCTTAAGCTAGCGCGTCGTCCACGATCGTCTTCATCTCGTTCACGTGAATCTCGTACTGGCCTGTGGCAGATGAAGCAGACGGAGGACGTCCAATGTACGAGAACTTGCGAGAGTCGCCCAGTTGATCTAGCACCGTCAGCAACCGCGGGAGGACGTGACTGTACGCGCCCATGTTCTTCGGCTCTTCCTGGACCCAAACTATCTCAGCTTTCGGGTAGCGGGCGATACAATCTGCGATCTCGTGGAAAGGGAATGGAGCAAGCTGCTCGATACGAGCTGTCGTAATGTCTCGAATGCCACGGCTTCTCAAGCCATGGCGCACAGGAAAGTAGATTTTGCCGCAGCAAAACACCAGTTTCCGGATCTGGACCAGCAAAGGTGAAAGGTTAGCAGGCTAACCCCTAAAAGCGCACAAGGAAGAACGGATACAAACCTTGTCATCGTTCACCATCGTCACTTGATCATCGGGATGCGGTGGGAGCACTCGCTGGAAGGACGTACCCAGGATCAAGTCGGTCAAGTCTGAATTGCACGGGCGGTGGTGAAGTAGCGACTTCGGGGTGAACATGATGAGTGGCTTGCGATAGTTGGAGGACATCTGCCGACGGAGGGCATGGAAATACTGGGCAGGGGTGGATGGAATGACCACCTGAACGTTTGTCCGTGTCACGGCGGCGTCGACCTCCTCTTCCACGATAAACTCGTCGCCGTCTTCGTTGACTAACTGGAGAAAACGCTCAATCCGAGCGCTGCTGTGTTCAGGACCTTGTCCCTCAAAGCCATGCGGTAAATTGAGCACGATCCCTGACTGTCGCTGCCACTTTTGCTCGCCTGAGGTGATGAAGGTGTCGATCATCGTCTGGGCGCCATTCGCGAAATCTCCAAACTGAGCTTCCCAGATCGTCAGGCCCATTGGCGTTTGCAAGGAATACCCGTACTCGAAGCCAAGCACCCCTTCCTCACTGAGCGGGCTGTTGACGACATCAAAGTGTCCACGCGGTGCGTTTTCCAAACCGGTCATTTGCAATGCGCTTCTGATTCCTTCAACGTCGAGGTCGTTCAGGGGAGTGTACGACGAGTTTCGTCCCGACAGCGCTTCGAATTGGTCATAGAGAACGGCATGGCGTTGGTTGAAGGTGCCACGCTCGCAATCTTGCCCGCTGATCCGCACGTCGACTCCTTCCACGAGTAAGCAACCGAAGGCCAGCATCTCGGCCGTAGCCCAGTCCACTCGAGCTCCGGTTTCAACCGCGCGCAGACGGTTGTTCATAATGGCCTCGACCTTGCGGTGCGCCGAGAACCCCTGCGGAATTCGGAAAAGCTGAGCCCCCACCTTCTCTAAGAATTGCCTGTCGACTCCTGTCGATCGATCATAGATTTGCTTTTCGCTAATTTCACAGGTGCTTGAAGTACTTGGCATGGTTCCTGCAGCCTCCGTATCAGGAATCTTGTTGCCAGCATACCACTCGGTCTTCCACGACGTATCGCCCGGGTTGTCCCATCCAGAGTGGATTTCGCGCGAGTGGTGATACTCAGACACCAGGTGATCCTCGAACGCGGAGCACATCTTGGCGTAGTCTTTCGGTGATAAGACACCTTCCTTTGCAAGCTGCTGCGAATAGAGGTTGATCACAGTCGGGTGCTTGTTGATGAAGTGGTACATGACAGGCGCTGTGATTTCTGGAGAGTCTTGCTCATTGTGACCGTGACGACGATAGCAAACCAGATCGACGGTCACATCGCAATGAAACGTTTGACGGAACGCGACCGCGATTTTCATCACCCTCGCTACCGCCTCAGGGTCATCCGCATTGACGTGGAAGATCGGACTTCTTGACACCTTGGCAACATCGCTGTTGACAGAACAAACGGCACAAGTCCTCGTCAGACACAGATCCATGAAAACGATGCGTCCTCTACCGTTTGCAACGAGAGGGACCAACTTACGTGCAATACACAGCAGAGTCTGCATTCTTGGGCAGCGTCGTGAAACCGATTTGATTGTTGATAATCACATGAATCGTCCCTCCGGTTCGAAAGTCCTCCAGCGAGCTGAAGCCCAGCGCCTCCCGGACCGACCCCTGAAACATTGATGCATCGCCATGGATCAAAATGGGCATAACTCGGCTACCGTTGTCTCCCAGCTGCGTCTGGCAAGCGCGAGCTTGGCCCAGTACAACCGGATTGACCGCTTCCAAGTGCGACGGGTTCGCAGCCAGGTTTACTTCCAGGTGCTTGCCGCTGCGCATTTTAATAACCGATGACGTCCCGAGGTGATACCGGACATCATCCGAGTTGTTCGGATAGTCGGGCTCATCTGGTAGGTACGGCTGGAACTGGGAAATAATGGAGCGCAGTGGCCGCTGAAGCACATTCGCCAGAACGTTTAGTCGGCCACGATGAGCCATTCCCATCTGGACGACCTCCACACCGTGCTCGCTGGCATTTTCAAGGAGTTCGCACAGTCCAGGAATCAAGCTTTCACCGCCCTCGATGGAGAAGCGCTTTGCTCCGGAAAAGCGACGGCCAAGAAAGCGCTCGAACAGCTCTGCTTGGACCATTTGGCGCAGCATATCAACCTTCTCTTCGTCGCTGGGCCTAACATCCTAGAAGAATAAACCAGTTAGCAACCATAGTGCTCCGTACTTGATGCACAGCATTTGAGTGTGACTCGCACCTTGTACTCTTCCAGTCGTTCGCGGATCCACAGCGCCGCATCACGATTGCGCAGGTGTTGATACTCCAGCCCAATGTGTCCACAAAAGAGCCCCCTCAGCTCCGTCACAATCTGAAGCCGCACAAGGCCGTTAGACATGCACTTCCAGCTTTAATTCCAGTATACAGGCTGTCTGTACCTCTCGCAGCGTCGCCACTGGACCAATGGAGAGGTCCTGGCCGATGAAGAACTCGCGGTCTAGGTCGCTGACCGTGAAACCTGCACCAAACACCGCGTCAGAGCGTCAAGCCATCCCTCTCGGAAATCTGCAAAGGCGGCCGCACCGTGCGTCGTGAGCTCCAGCAGGTTCTTGGACGCGAGACTACGCAGATTAAACTCGTCGAAGAAGGGCGTCTCCACCCAGCGGTCGCCGTTAATCCAGCGCTCCAGCTCCGGCAGCTTCTCCCCTGATAGCAGCGATCTCCGTCAGTCTCAAGCTCCCAGTCAGAGAAGCCATAGCCACAAAGACGTACGTTTCTGCAGTGGATCGATCTGGGCCACGTAGTGTCCGTACTAGAGGCGAGAAAGGCAGCGTGTGAGTCCGCAGAGCAAAATAGCGAGAGGTAGATACTGTCAGCCTTTTGTACCTGCTTGAAGGTGCGGATCAGCTGCAGTACACGCCGCGTCTCCTCCTGCGAGCGCCGGATGTCGTCGCTCAGCTTTTGCACGGGCCGCACCACGCCCTCGCTCTTCCAGCGGCGCAGCGCCGCCGCCACGGGCCGCGCCCTTCCCCTGCGCAGCATTAACAGCATCTTTGGTGCAACGAGTGCGGGCACCGCCCCCTCAATAGAGGGCGGTCGAGTTGGTGTGACCCACATCTTACACTCCGATCTTGAAACGACGCGACGCCTCTTCGTCGACAGTGCCAGAGCCCGATGGAGCCGACGACGAGCGCGAGCGGGGCCTTCACCGTGCTGCTGCACTCACTAGTATGGCAGCCCGACAAGGACCCTCCCTCGACCGCTGAGCGCCAGGTCTGGGCCTTCGTGCAGCTTGTGCTGCCCCCCGAGCAGCCGCTCGAGAGCCTCTGGTTCGCCAACGAGGACGACAACATGATGACGCGCAGCGTGCAGCTCTCGGGTGGACAGAAGCTGATGCTGGACTACAGCCAGAGCTCCAGGGCCGTTTCGCTCACGCCCGAGGCCATGCAGGAGCTGGTGCAAGCGCAGCTTCTGCTGTCTCTCTACAGCGGAGCCAAACGGACGCGCGCCGCTGACTTTCTACTGGCCAAGACACTGGTGCCGCTGAGGACGGCGCTGCTGGGAGACAGAAATGGGCACAAGGTGCAGCTCATATCGCCAGGGGAGATGTTCACGCTGGAGCTCGACGTCCAGTGTGACGTGGCGCTGGCCGACGTTATGCTCGGCGCACGAGTGATGGAGCTGCAGGCTCCACGGGTGGTGGGGCTCCCGGCGGAGTGGACGGTCCCAGGATGCATGAGCAATGAAGAGGCACTGCAGTTTTGTGCATCGGTGGAGCAGAATACGGCTTGCTATGAGCTGGAGATCGCATTGCCACGTCTGGATGGTGGGGACGGAGGAGACGAAGTGGCTGGGTCGCCGTATCGCTTTGACGTAACGACGCTGAAGGGAGGGAAGCTGTGCTTTCAGCCTGGTGCTGGGAATGGTGACAATATCAAGGAGACCAAAGAACCAGCTCAATCATCGGCAGGTGATAGCCAAGAAGAACGACCAGCTACCCCCGTTTCAACCTTATCAGGAGAGTGGAGCGTCCGGTTCCCGGAGGCAGGCATGATCTCAGTGCTGTATTTCAAGGTAAGGACTTAGGAGGCAGTGTGGTTGACTATTGTTGCTGATTCAACCAGTATTTTGACGCGTAGAACTCCATTGAGCGCTTGAAAGAATTCCTTATGGTCGAGAAACACGTAGGAGGAACTTTACGACGCAGTCCCATCGACAATTCGAGCGGCAAAGCAATCGAGGCAATTTCCGCTGGGTTCAACCTTCACCTGAACAGCTTGCTCACGCCTGGCACCACGCAGATTTTGGCAAGTGCTCCAATACGTTCCATATCGCCGGTTTCACGAGCCTTTTTGGAGCAAGAGCTGGCGGGTGCTGCTTCAAATGAAGACAAGAAGAAGTTCCAGACTGCTTTAGCGGACTACGAAGCGACTTTGCAGCAAGCCGAATCTCTTACAACCGCAGCGATAGCTTCCGGTACTTGCATCGAAGTCGTTGTCGCCGTGCTTCAAACGCCGCTTGGACTCCTGGCGCCGCAAACACTGGAGCCTCCTTCAAAATCGCTAAGGGAGCTCATTCCCGCGCGTGACTTGGACGCAGAGAGCGAAGAACGCCGCGATACATTCGGGGACTTGCGCACAGAAATCCGGCTCGTTGTGGTGAGTTTTTTGCGGGAGTACGAGGACGTCTTCCGTCTGAGCGGTGATAAGAAGCAAGGCGTTGACGACTACGCAGCCGACGCTCCCGCTTTGCGTGATGAAAAGAAGCAGACCCTCATCTACCGCTTAAATACGCAGGGTGTGTATCACTCATTCAAAGAAGCACTCAAGAAGCGAATTGTCCCCGTCATTCGCGAGTCCTTCGCGCGTAGTGAAGCCGTGTCGGAGGAAACTGAAGATGATGGCCAGCAGGACGAGAAGACTGTGGAGGAGAAGAAGAAGGAGCATTTCGGACAGCTTTACACTCTTCTGATGCAAGAAGTGAACGCCATTTTGCACGAAACATTCTATTCCGACTCGAACGCTTTGCTGGAGAAGGCCCACGCGACAGCTGAAGGACGACCGACTCTGAAAGAGATGGTAGATGTGCTGGAAGTCTTGCGTTTGAAGGCTGTGGAAAACGAGGTTAGTGGTGACTTGGAGAAGAGCGAGATGCTGCATCTGGACAGGATTGCCTACGCGGAGCAGCATGCCGCTCACTTTCAAACCCATCCGAAGTCACTGAAGCTGGGTGATATGGATTCGGCTGCGGCATCCCAGCTACTGATGGGCGTTTGGTACGACTACGCGCGGTTCAGCATTGCTCAGGCAAAGCTAGAGAAGGCAGGGTCAGCCTTGGAGCAGTGTTTGCGACTCGATTCCCACGCAACTCAAGCTCTGATCACGCTTGTGGCTGTGCAGTGCGAGCTCCGTGACTTTGCGCGAACAGAACCCCTCGTGAAGAATGCTGTGGTTGAGGCGAATGCACTAGCGCAAAAAGGCCACCGAGAAGGAGCGGAACAGAGTGCTCTGGCACACGCTCTGCTTGCGTTCTTCTTCTCACAATTTGAAGGCAAAGACCCAACCGGCAACTTGGCACTCTTTGAGCTGCTCAAAGCACAACAAATGCTCGGCTCTGTTGGTGGCAAAGACCATTCCTGTGTGAGTGCTGTGTGGGTCTTCCTGGCAGAGTACGCTCACGCCTGCAAGCTTTGGGGACTCACACAGCGAGCGTTGAAGCTAGCGGATAGTCATTTGAGGCCCCGTGACGCTATCGGTGGTGAGCTGCGAGTCCTGAAGCGAGCAATGGAGGCTGAATTATGTCTACGAGGCAGCGGGAATGGCGAAGATGCAGGGAGTGCTCGTGCCATCAAACTTCTCCAAGAAGCTTTAGAGGTCGACGCCTCTCATCCGGTTGCCTGGCTAACGCTGGGGACGGTGTATCTTCGACAGGATTCGCAGACCACGACAGCGATTGAGTGTTTGCAGCGCGCACTTGAGCACCGCGGAGCGCTGCATGCAGAGGCTCTACGACTTGGCCTGTTCTTGCGGCTGGGATTGGCACTTCTTCATTCGTCCCAGTTTGAGGCGGCGGAGACGACATTTCTGCTAGCATGTGACGAGTTTCGTGTGGCTTCCTGCTGGCTGGGCGTCGGGATTGCTTGTTTGCGTCTGGAGCGGTGGGATCGCGCTCAGATGGCGTTGGCGGAGGCCAATCGATTGGACTCGTCAAACCCGGACGTGTGGGGATACCTCGCTCTGCTCTCGCTATCTGCGCACGCTTCTGTGAGTGCTCGCGATGAGAAAGAAGCCCAGCAGTTCGTCTCGCAGGCGTTAAGGCATAACCTCAGCAATCCCGCGCTTCTCCGTGAGCTTAGCAATGCGTTCGTGGCGATCGACCGACTCGAGAGCGCGGAAAAGCTGTTGCGACGCTCTTTAGCTTGTCAAGACTCCTCTCTCACGCGGAAAACACTGGCAGACGTGCTAGCAGCCCAGAATTGTGCAGAGGACGCTCTTCGCCAATATACGCAGTCGCTCGAAGTGACCGAAGATGTGGAGGAGCGCTGTGCACTACTTGAGAAATGTGCTCAATTGCTGACAACGCTGGGCAGACCGGAGGAAGCAGGCGAGTACCGAACCATGGCCAAGCAATTTCAAGCTGATAGAAGCTGATAAGCTCATTGGAAAAGAGTTTGAGCTTCGTACACTCTCTTCGTTCATTGCGTTCTTAGGCTACTAGCGGCAAAGTCGCTGCTGGTGGAGATGCAGACTCTGAAGAAACGTCTGCTACCTCTTCTGTCGGTCTTCGAGAAGCAATGTTGCTCAAGTAGCGGTCGATGTTGGTGAGTCCCAGCAGCATGCCGTCGTCGGGGGTATCGAGAGAAGAGCTCATTTGGCAATGCGCGAAGTCGATGAGCCTCACGTCCGCATTCGGTGGGCCGTGGCTTTGGTCGCCTTCGTAGATGAGGAGCAGCGACGAGCCCCAGCAGCGCAAACCTGTCGTAGTGGCCATGATGCTCTTCAGCTTGCGGATCTTGGCCAGCAGCTTTTCAAGCGCATTCCAGCGCAGCGTGGAGCCGCTGGTGAGGTACTGACAGACGAACAGAAGACAATAGGAACACACCAGTTAGCTGAGGCTTCTACAACTTACAGCTAGCTGCCGTTAACTCCTTACCGTCTCGAGTGCAGGCTCGATGTCGTCGGGCTTGAGTTGTCGACCCCAGGTCTTGTCCCAAATGGTGTAGGTGCCGTCAGACTCGTCGTAGATCTGCATCCCGCACAGCCGCAGTCCGAGGGCAAGCGACGTGGTGGCGGCACACTTGGCTGTGTGGGATATTACCTTGGCAGGCGACGCGTCCTCCCCGTGCTGTCGTGTGCCCATTTTGATATCCAGCACGCAGGGCCGACGGAAGTTGCGAGTGAGGTCGCCCAGCACGAGGTAGTCTTTCGTGCTGCCGCTGTCACTGCGCGTCAAGGCGACACCGTTGATGGTGTTCTTCTTGCTCTTCTTCGCTCGCTCCTGCTTCCAGAGCTTCGCGCTGTAGCCTCCTTCTGACGGTTGTGCCACCGAGCTGCATTTGCCGAGCCGGCGCTTCTTCCCAAGTGAGCCTCGGCGAATTTTCTTGGGCGTGGTCAACGGTTCTTCTGGTGTCAAGGGCGGCGTCGAGGACGGCTCTGACGATGAAGGCGACGAGGTCGTAAGCTCCACCTTGACCTTCCCGAGGAACTGCGGCACGAACGGCCTCAACTGAGGGAATCGCGGCGCCAGTGCTTCGTAGAACTGGAGCTCCAGTGCAACCACAGGTTTGCACACCGAGCCGCCTCCGCTGCGCAGGAACGCTGTGTGGCCACCCGCCTGGTGGTTGTACAGGTAGAACCTGGTCCCGTCAAGAGCTCGCGCGACGACCTCATTGGGCCCCACGAGCTCGCCGGCGTCTGTTTCCTTGTCCGTCTTGTCGTCCTTGGCGACCGCCTCCCCATCCATGGCGATCGATCCTGCTTGGCCGCTGCTGGCAACTTCTATTAGTGACGGCTCAAGTCGCCACGAGAAAAAGGAGCTGAGACGCAAGCGTTGACACTCAAGGCTTTTCTTAGCAGAAATATAAATATAAGTTCTCGTTCTTCTGTGGCCGTCGTTATTGCAGCAGCATGATAGTCGTGTTGCAATATCGACGGCTAAAGCGATCCCTTCCGAGCACATGCGGTCTTCTACTTTGAAGTGGACGTTGAAAGCGAACTATTGCGGATACCCTCATTTGTATCAGCGCCGAGACGGGCACTTCTGTCGATTGCTAGCGGAGGCTCTGTGTAACAACAAACAGTGCATGATGGAGCTCCAGTTGGAGCGCCAAACGAAGCTTTATCGTGCTCGGGGAAAAATGTCGCTTCAACTTGCCTTCAACTTGACACTTGCCAATGTCATTCATTCGAAATAGTGTGGCAAGTGAAACACTATTTCGAATGAATGACATTGTTTCTACGTGGACTACACAGCAGCCCCCACGCGTCGACTTTATAAGCCAAGTCGCAGTGATCGATCCAACTTCCCTATCCGTTCGCGATGAATCTGTTCCGCCTCGTGGGCGACATGGCGCACCTGGCCAGCTTCCTGGTGCTGCTGCTCAAGCTGCTCGCCTCTCGCTCGGCCAACGGCATCTCGCTCAAGTCGCAGGAGCTCTTCTTCCTCGTGTTCGTGACGCGCTACGTGGATCTGTTCTTCCACTTCGTGAGCCTGTACAACACGGCCATGAAGCTGCTCTTCCTGGTCTTCTCGGGCGCCATCGTGTACGTCATCCGCTTTAAGGAGCCCTACCGCAGCACGTACGACAAGTCGCATGACGCCTTCCTGCACCTCAAGTTCGCCATCGTGCCCTGTGCGTTGCTGGCGCTGGTCTTCAACGAGCAGTTCGAGGTCATGGAGATCCTCTGGACCTTCTCCATCTACCTCGAGGCCGTGGCTATCATCCCGCAGCTCATCCTGCTGCAGCGCCACGGAGAAGTGGAGAACCTCACGGGCAACTACGTCGTGCTGCTAGGCGCCTACCGCGGCTGCTACGTGCTCAACTGGATCTACCGCGCGGCCACCGAGACGTCCTACCACTTCATTTGGCTCATGTTCATTGCCGGCATGGTGCAGACGGCGCTCTACGTCGACTTCTTCTACTACTACGCCATCAGGTACGCACTATCCCGGCTGTTGCAACACTCGCACCCCCCATTTCTGTGGCCCTGCTTTTCGGTGTCGCTAACAGACACTCCTGTGGTTTTCTCTTCCTGTAGCAAATACCACGGCAAGAAGATGACGCTGCCCGCTTAAATTGCTGCCGTTTGATGGAAAGGCCAGTGGCTACAGAGAAGACAATGCGCTTCAAGGCGAGGCTAGAGCGGAATCGAGTTTTGTTTTCCTGCCTCGGTTGTCGTCGTGAAACGCGTTGTGAGTGATCAGTAGAGAATTACCAAGGCAACCGAAAAAGAGACGCGAATGTTGCTTTTCGACAGTCCTGCTCCGCTTTCATCGTATATTATGTTGTGTTCTGCTTGTCCTCGCATTTCAATGGAAAGGTGTACGTAGTAGGCCAGGTGTACAAGCTCCAGACTTGATGGACTCGCCTATCCCTCTAGGAAGCTGAAGTCGCAGTGCTTCGAGACGTGGTCCGCTGCCATGTCTATCCGCTCGACGTCTTCACGTCGGATTTTGGCCGTGAACTGGGAGATCCGCGCGGTGATCGTGTAGCTGTCCGCCTTGTCCGGCGAGACGTAGATGCACGGAATGTTGTCTGCATCGAGACGTTGCGCGAGCTCAGCAGTAGGCGGGTTCCAGCCGGTGAGGATAAGTCCGGGCTTGAGGTCTTGGCCATTAGAAGTGGACACCTCCTGGTTCCCCATGATGGCGTCGATCACGTCCTTGCGGCCGCTATGCTGTAAATGCCAATCAGACGATGTCAGAGACGTTTTGTAGGAATTTCCTACGTAGTAAAAGCTTACCGTGATGACGAGTTGGTTTGGGATCGCTTTGAACTTGTTCGCCTGGTCCACAGGGGCCAATGCCAGTCGCGTGCTGCTAAAATAACGTAAACTAGCGTCGTTGCCTACACAAAAACGGCAAGACACGACGTCGTCAGCATTGATTACAGCGTACGAGCATCGACAGCACTTACCGGATACGAGTTCCGACTTGAGCAGCTTGGCATAATCGGCCATCGTCGGACACGACAGGTCCTTCAGGTCAGGGATGCAGCCCACTAGCGGCACGTCCCAGCGCTTCAGAGCTCGCGCATAGTAATCCTGCACGAGACAACAACAACACAAGCGTCAGTAAGAGTCAGCGCACCCTTCCTGCTACGCCAGCTCACCTTGATCATGTCCATCTTGGTCGGGTTGACCTTGTTGAGGATGACACCCCGTAGCCGGACGTTGTTGTTCTTGAGCATCTCCCGATTCATTGCGAGCTGGTCGAAGGACGAGCCCAAGCCGCCCAGAGCTACACACACGGCGTCGATCTTGAGCTCTGCTGCGACCTGAGCGTTGTTGAGCTCACAGATGGATCCCACGCCCGTGTGGCCCGTGCCCTCGCAGATGAGGAAGTCGCTCTGCTCGTAGAGGTTCCTGTGCGCAACACGGATGCGGTCCATGAGCTGCTCGGACGTGACCTTCCCGTCGATGAAGTCGCGCGTGAAGCCGTCGGGGAAGATGACGGGCGACATGTCCTTGTAGTTCTGCACCAGGCCGAAGTGCTCCTTGAACAGGAAAGCGTCTTTATCCACGCGCAGACCGCCACCCACGGGAACATGCTGCTGCCCTACAGGTTTACAGTACGCCACCTGCTTGCCGGAGCCCTGGAACTTGGCCTGTAGAGACTTGACGAGCCCCAGACTCAGCGTCGTCTTGCCCACATGCTGTCCGGTGGACAGAACGAGCAGGTGCTTGGTCATAGCGAAGGAGGGGGGAAGCTTGAGGGTTCCGGAGTGGGGGCGACCGCTAAGCTCTCCGGTGTTTCAGCTGATGACTTGTTGAAGCTGCTTTTCAACCAATCATGGGAACGGAGACTCAACATCTCGGCCAATCACGGAAGCATTTTTCAAAAGAGCTTTTTTGGCTTCGGTATTGATGGCGGACGAAATGTTGTGCTATGTGTGCTCCATGGACATGACGCCGTGGAGCATGGGGAAGCGCGAGTCGCACCTGAATGCGTGTTTAGACCGAGCGACGACGCAGCGCTGCGAGTGTCCGACGTGTGGCCGCGAGCTGTCGGACTGGGACGAGCGACGGCGCTTGGAGCACGTCAACCGCTGCCTCGATCAGGTAGAGGCGAAGGCAGGTGACGCTGTAGACAACAGGGAGAACGAGACAGAGGCTGACGATGTGGTGAGCTTGGAGGCTGAAGAGGAGGATCTGGAGCTGCTGCAGACGCAGGTGACGGAGCAGACGCAAGTAGCGGAAGAGGAGGGAGAGGCGGACGACTGTGACAGCGAGAGCGAGTGCGGCTATGTGTGCAAGATCTGCGGCGCCGACATGACCGAGATCGACCTGGTGCGGCGCATCCGCCACGTGAAGCAGTGCGGCCAGAAGTTTGGCGTGCGACCGGGGGACATGGCGGAGGTGGAGCAGACAGAGGCCATCGCTGCAAGACTCGACAAGAAACCGAACGCCTTTGCTATCATGATGAAGTCGTCGTCAGGCAAGGCGGACGCACCGATCGGTACGAGGGCGGATATTTGGGTGGCAGGAGTGTGGGCTAGTCTTCTGACTTGTCTGGTTGTGTCGTGACTTCACAGAAAGGTCGAACGTCTTTGACGTGCTGATGCGAGGATCCAAGACGGCTGCAGTTCTTAATGCCAGGAAACGACCAGTGCCCTTTAAGTTCACGCGCAAGGCGATCCAACGCCGCCGCCTCTTGTATCCCGACTTCAAGTGCATCAAAGGAACGAACCCGCCGTTCATCGTGGACGGATTCCAATACGCGTGCAAAGAAAACTCGAGCATTTATTTCCTGACGCATTTCCACTCGGATCACTACGGCGGCATTACAAAAGTAAGTGCGTTTACGTTGAGAATAAAGCTGCTTCCTTGCCACTTAATTCTCACACGTGCTCGCTCTTTCTTTGCCAGAATTTCGACTGCGGCATCATCTACTGCAACGAAATAACAGCAAAGCTCGTCGTTCAGGAGTTAGGTGTCCAGAGCAAGTTCGTCCACCCCGTGGGGATGAACACGCCGGTGCTTGTCGGTGACGTGCAAGTGACGTTCATGGACGCAAACCATTGTCCCGGCTCAGCAATCATCCTCTTCCGCCTCAAAGACGGGAAAACGTATCTACACACGGGTGATTTCCGGTTCCACAGGAAAATGCTGAACTACCATGCGCTCCAGCCCCACATCCCAACTGGAGACGAAACCATTGACCATAACGGCAAGATCGTGGGCCTCAAGCGGTTGGATGGAGTGTACTTGGATACGACTTACTGCGACCCAAAGTACACTTTTCCAACGCAACAAGTGGCGGTTGATCACGCTCTTGAGCTCATGGACAAACATCTCAAGCAGGAGAAGGTGCTTTTCCTCTTTGGCTCGTACACAATCGGCAAAGAGCGGTTGTTCATGGAGATCGCGCGCAAGTTTCAGAAGAAGGTGTGTGTGTCCAAGGCAAAGCTGAAAATCATTGAAACCTTTGGATGGCCTTCTGAAGCGATGAAGCTTCTGACGACGGAACCCGGAGCAACCAAGTACGATAGGCTTGCCTCCTTCTCAAGTCTTGCGCTCTGGTCTACGTGCTAATCCGTTTGCTTAGTTTACACGTCGTTCGTATGCAGGACCTCCAAATGGACAACCTCACGGTGCTTCTCGCCAAGCATCGGCTGCGATTCCGGCGGATCGTAGCCTTTCGCCCCACAGGCTGGACGTTCAGCAGCAAGAACCCGCGGTCAATCTCTACGTGTTGCACGGATCCTTCCGGTAAGATCCACGTCTACGGCGTCCCGTACAGCGAGCACTCGAGCTTCGCAGAGCTCTGCGACTTCGTCCAGGTCGTGAACCCCCACGCGATCATCCCAACGGTGGGTCGATTTGGTGGCTCTTGGTCCGGAGTGTCGCCTCAACTAACGAAACTCGAGTTGCTACAACCAGGTGAACTGCAGCAGCAAACAAAAAGCCACGAAGCAGGTCAACGCCCTACGCCAGGTTGCGTTCCACAACATCTCGGCGATGTTCAAGCAGCAGGAAAAGGAGCTCAAGCAACAGCTGAAAGAGACCAAGCAAAGTCAAAAACAGTATCAAGGTCCAGGCCACGACGAGGCCGCCCACACCGACAGCGACGGCGGTCGTCTAGATAGGAACTCAAGCCCCGACCAAGAGAAAGCGGACGCAAGTGCCGGCCAGAGTTAGCTGCAACCATGCAATATTTACCTTGCAAGTGTATCAATACCTTGATGAACTTCTTAGGGCGTCGTCCCGACTTCTCATTTAGCAGCACTGCACAACCAAACGTCGCTCGCCATGGCGTCTCGAGGTCGAGCCGCCGAGAGCCAAGTTCTGTCCTTTGACACCCCGGCCGATGTCGGCAGGCCTCCTTCCAGTGCTGGGTCGTCTCGCCCCAACACGTCCGGAGGCAGATCCAAGAAGTCCAAGCTGAGCGAGTTCCGCCAGTACCTGGAGAAGGAGGAGCTGCCTCTGGCAATCGAGACCCGCCACGGCGGGCGCCGCGTGATGTGGACCGCCGACCTGGAGCAGCTCGACTTTGCGCACTTCCTGCCCATCTGCCTCAGCGGCCTGCAGGAGAAGCTCGAGCCGTACCCGTCGTTCGCCTTCGACGCCGTCCTGGGGCTGCTGGAAGCTGGACGTCAGGACACGCGCGTGCTCAAGGCGCTGCCCCAGGTGGTCCAGCAGCTCAAGAGCGCGCTCGGCACGCGTGAGAAGGCCGTGGTGCACCGCGTCCTGCTGGTGCTGCAGCAATTGGCCGTGTGCGAGGGCGTCGGCTCGGCTCTGGCGGACTTCTACCGCTCGCTGCTGCCGCTGTGCAACATCCTGCAGGACAAACACTTGGGCACGGGCGACAGCGCCACCAAGGAGCTCGTGACGGAAGCTCTGGAGACCATGGAGACCTACGGCAGGGACGACGCGCACTTGATGATCCAGCAGTACGTCCCGGCGTTCCAGAGCTGCTGCGGCGCCTGAGAAATGAAGCCAAGCTCCTCAAAGGACAAGACCTCGTAGGGTAGCATGACTAGCTTTGGTTCTATGCACAAGAAGCGTCCTTCACACCATAACCACCTCGTCCGATGCGACTCTCTTACCTACAGGAACGCGTCGTCTAAATGCGCGAGCGCGGGTGGCGGTAGTTGCGCATTTCCTTGGGCAGCGACGTCGAGACGAGGTCCTCGAGGCTGTGGATGCCGTACTTGTTGGGCGCGCCCGTGCGCCACAGCTCGCGGGCGTTGAGCTGGCCGTCCGGGGTCAGGAACTCGACGCCCATGTACTGCTGGTGCCAGCGGATCATGAAGTCGATGCGCGGCGTGGGGAAGTTGCCCAGCATCTCGGCCATGTTCTTGAGGATGCACAGGCCGTACGGAATGTCCTCCCAGAACAGGCGCGAGTTGAGCGCAGGCTGGAACTGGCCCTTCGACACCTCCGTCAGCGGCGTCGCGCAGCCGGCATAGCCCAGGTTCGAGCGGAAGATCTGCAGCAGCGACGAGCGGTCCGACACGTCCTTGCCGTAGTGCTTGACCACACGGTCTCCCATGGGCAGCACGTCCGAGAGGTCGAGCGCCGGGAAACGCTGCAGCAGAGCGTACTTGACCTGCTGCAGCTCGTTGTCCAGCATCGTCAGCTGCTCCGCGGAGAACTCGTCAAAGTCCGCGTCTGCATCGATGGATCAACCGTCAGTTCCAAGCTGTTGTGCCCAATATCATCTAAGTCACTTACACAGCGTGAGGCCCTCGCGCTTCTTGAGCTCCTCGAACGAGTAGGTGCGCTTGCCGTCCCAGTCGCGGAAGATGGCGTAGTAGCGGGCCGGGTGGATGATCTGGTTGGACGGCGTCAGCGTCAGGTTGAGGAAGTTGGCCACCGTCTTGCACGGGATGTCGAACAGCGTCTGCATGAGCGTCGCGGCCTCGTCCTTGCGCTCGACCGGGTAGCAGGCCACGTACAGGCACTGCTTGGGGCCGATGATACGGCACTTGTTGCTACGCACCAGAAAACAGCAGTCAGTCCAAGCGCCGGAGACCTACGTTGGTCCATTGAGTAGCAACAACTCACCCGTATTCCGTGGCCTTGCAGATCCACGGGATGTTCTGAAGACCGAAGAGCTGCACCACATCAACAAGTCAGTCAGTCAGGCAGGCAGGCTCGCACCCCGTATAGCCAAAGAGCTCTGCACTTACCAGGTCCACAGTGGCAAGCTTCTCCTCGCCGAGCGCCTTCTTGGCGGCCCAGTCGAAGCCACCCTGCGCGAAGAGAGCGCCGAGCTTGACCCCCTTCTTGAGGTAGGGCGCCACGTGTTCCAGGATGGCCGGGTGCGCGTTGGCGGGCGCGGCCACGATGACCACGTCGGACTGCGGGATGACGTGCTTGGCGTGCTTGGACACGAGGCTCAGGCGGCCCGTCGTGACGCCCTTGCTCTCCCAGCTGCTTCCCGCCGTGCTCAGCTCCAGCGTCTGCGCCCAGCGCTCGGGCTGGCGCGTCAGCACCT
>JAABLK010000172.1:0-47660 GCA_012295415.1 Phytophthora chlamydospora | reverse complement strand
CACAAGAACGCAGGAACACGACTTGTCTTGTCCACGGAAAGAATGGGATTGAGGAGGAGAAAACCTCGCAGGTGACAACCCCCTCTTGGTTAGACTATGCTATATACTAGCCTCAGTATGCCCGTGAGTCAATAGGCATCATACTAAAGCTAAGTCAGCACTTTGGTTCTCGAACAGCGGAGCTCGACCTGCTACTGCTAGCTCCGACAAACTCCACCAACTTAGACCTCAAACCTCCTCATGGTCTCTCAAGTAGTGAAGTACACGCACAAGCTTGCGTCCAACTGCCGCATAATGCTCGGGAGAGCTGGCACTCGCCACGAAACACACGCGATGGCCAGCCTCGAGGAACAGCGACGCGAAGTGATGCACCAGAAAGCTTCCACCGGCCTCCACGCAGCCTTAACCCACAACCAACTCGCCCCGAGGCGCGGATGTCGGCGACCAAGTCAACGAGTCACCGAGTCACCGAGACGATACAGAGCCTCCGCTATCCGATTACTTTACGTAAGTGATGATCTCACGTAGTCATAGACAAAATGAACGACGTTCTTTTAAAGCACACACATGCATGTATGGACTCCCTACTTATTCACTGATCATCACTTCAAAGACCTTGCAGACGGCTGAAGGTTTCGTTGAGTTCATCGTCACTTGAAGCACCTGAATCGTTTGAATGACTTGAATCGTCACTTGAAGCACTTGAATCATCACTTGAAGCACTTGAATCATCACTTGAAGCACTTGAATCATCACTTGAATCGTCACTCTCTTCATGTCTTGAGGAATTCAAGATGATCGTCTCGGCAGGCCGAACGCTTGCGGGATCAATCTCTTGTAGCACCAAATATTCATCTCGGTACATCGACTCGGGTGGGTTGGTTTCCACCCCCCGACGCTCGACCAAGTCTCTAACGCGGAACATGTGGCCGAGACGATTAACAGCGAGCTTGAGCATCACCGCTTCGTTTGACATGCCGTTGCTGACTCGCTGTTTGGCCCAATTGATAGCGTGCTGTCGGTCCCCGAACGTCGACACGAACGGAGTTGGCTCGCGGTTGGCCCAGATGAGGTGTCTCTCGACAGTTTTCTTAAACTCCCTACGGGTCTGGAAGGCAGGCCTGGTTCGTGCTCGGAGGGACGTGCTGTCGCCGTACTGCACTCGAAAGAGCTCGTCCGGCACGTTGTCGCATTCATAGCGAGCTACGATCTCAGAAGTAGTGGGGTGCATCGAAATTCAAGTCTCTTCTCACTTGTCTCGCAAATTGAGAAGTGGTCGAGCCTCACTGCAATTCAAGGCTTGAAGTTCATGCAGCCGCGAACCCTTGCTGTCGACAAGCTCGACGTCGACCACCCCGCTGCCGTGACACTCTCGACTACGATTCGTGGTATGAAGCAGGGGTCGGAAAAATAATATAAAAACAATTATTACGGTGTTGTTCCACTAGAATAATTTATTATTGGCGTGCGCCATATTGCAATTATTATTATTGCTAGCTTTGGATGACAATATCGGCTGGCATTGACAGGGCATACAAATATTAAGTTATAAAAGCAGAGCAATATATTATTGCGGTATTGTTCCACTAAAATAATTTATTATTGAGATGCCTGGTATTGCAATGATTATTACGGCCACAAAAACTTCGCAATACAATTTCATACTGTATTGCCCAACCACTGGTATGAAGCCATTGAGTTGGAATAAGTGCAGCCATCACGGTCCATGGGCACTAGCAATTCGTTCACGCGGTCACGACGTCGCTATCACTTGAGTCGCAGTCCGATTCGTCCTGTGTTTCCTTAATTGCTTTTGAGGTTTGTGGGGCAAGAAGAGGAAGGTTGTTATCTTCTGTAGCCCCACGGTTGGCTTAAGAAAAGCTGTAGGCCCCTAGTTTTACCGCAGTGCTTCTCCACTGGAGTGAAAGCACTTGATGGCGTACTCGATATGATGTTCTTCAAATTCAATAGGCTCTTCTCGTGCATTTTCTCTACCCAACCCACTGATGCTCTTCAACGTCCCGCAACGATCTTCAGGAAAGTCTCCTACTCTTGATCTTCACCTCATCACCTATCCTTTCAATGCCAGGGCACGGGATCAGCTCCTCGATCGCCTTGGACCACCAGACCCCAATCCGCCCGGCAGAACTCAAGCCTCTTCTTCTCATGCTGCAATCGTTCTTCAATCGACAGTCTTCGTCACTGCTGATGTCCAGCTTGGTCACCTCTGCAATTCTCGCAGTCCTTTACGCTTCCAGCACCAAGTTGCGAAAGGATGGCAAGCCTAAGAAATGCTCGGGCATTCCCGTCCCGTACATCTCCAAAGGGCTTCCAATACTCGGCCACACGCTGGACATGGTGCAAAATGCCGACCGATTCTTGGACTGGCTGCTAGAACTGACCCAGTCTCGGGACGGCAACCCGTTCATGCTTCGATTGCTCGGACGAAGCGACCTGCTGATCGACGCGGTGCCGGAGCATCACGAACAGATCCTCAAGACGCAGTTCGACAACTTCATCAAAGGTGACCAGTTCTACGAGATGCTGGTGGATGTGGCAGGCCCCAACGTCGTGATCATCGAAGGAGAGCCCTGGAAGTACCAGCGCAAGGTGCTTGTCAGTCTCTTCAGCGCACGAGTGTTGAGGGAACACATGATGCCTATCGTCAAGAAACATACTCGAGTTCTTCTGGACATCATCGAGGAAGCCGCTGAGCAGCTCAAACCTTTCGAGATCAACGAGCTGATGCACCGCTTCACGCTGGACTCGTTCGCAGAGATCGGGTTTGGTAGTAAGCTGGAGAGTCTAAAGTCCGGCAAGGAGCATCCGTTCGGCAAGGCTTTGGATGACGCTCTTCACATTGCTGCAGCGAGGCGGATGACCCCCGTGTGGCTCTGGAAGATCAAGCGGTGGTTGAACGTAGGAAGCGAACGACAGCTTCGTGAATCCGTGGAGGTGATGGATTCCCTCGTGATGGGGATCATTTCAGAGGCCATCGCCAAGCAGCAACGAGGCCAGGGAGAGCAGGACGAGAAGAACACTGAGCGAGACATCGTGTCCATTATCCTCGACCGCATGCACGCGGACGGACAGCCTGTTGAGCCGAGCGAGATCCGCAGCATCGCCTTGCTCTCGCTGATCGCCGGCCGAGACACGACGGCAAACGCTGTGAGCTGGATCCTTCATATGCTGCACGAGCACCCGCGTGTCGAGGACAAGTTACGTGCTGAGCTGTTGCAGAAGCTGCCAAAGCTTGCAACTTCGGACGACTATATGCCGTCGCTGGAGAAGCTGCAGGAGTTGCCGTACCTGGAGGCTGTGATCAACGAGAACCTGCGCCTTCTACCCATCTTCCCCTACACGAGTCGCCAATGTATTCGAGACACGGTGTTCCCTGACGGAACTTTCATCCGGGCGGGGGCTGTTCTCGGCTTGCCACACTATGTTATGGCTAGGCTGACGAGTGTATGGGGTGAAAATGCGGCGGAGTTCATCCCTGAGCGCTTCTTGGATCCTCAATCTGGCCAAGTTCTTGATCTGCCCGTTGCCACTTCGAGCGCCTTTGGTGCGGGGCCTCGCATTTGTGTGGGTCGTCGCCTAGCCACCATGGAGATGAAGCTTCTGCTCGCGTGCATCGTGGGCCGCTACCATTTGACGGAGCTTCCAGGACAAACCGTTCGGTACAAGTTGGCTCTGTCGTTGACCATGAAAGACCCGTTGATGGTGAACGCTGAGCGCGTGAATCAAACGAAAGCTGAGTCTGCTTAGCGCAGCACGAAATGCGAGGATGCGTGAATTACTTTCCCGATGTGAAATGAAGCGTCCTTGCACCTACATGTACGAACACGACAACAACCCGGGTGCTTAACTGTCATTGGCTCTCTGAGTACCTGAAGCACCAGAACCAAACGTTTCCAAAGCAGAAATCGTGTACGTTGTTTCTGGAATCGGCAGAACCACCATCTTACCTAGTTTGGAGGCAGCTTCAGCAACTCTCCGCGGCAGGAATCCTCTCAACTTTCATCATAAGCGGGTTCTTCATGCCCATGGTCACGCCTCTGCGATACGTCACGTCCTGGCCGCTCTGTTCGACCAGGTTGAATCGGCTCACGAGACACGAGGTGACGATCTTGAGCTCGAGTAGCGCTAAATTGCGACCGACGCACACGCGCGGTCCAGCACTGAAGGCAGCAAATTTCGTGGTTGACACTTGCAGCAGCTCCCCTGACGTTTCGTCAATAAATCGTTCCGGTACGAACGCTGCAGCGCGAGGCCCCCACACGCTTTCAAGCCGAGCGGCAGCGTACAGCGACAACATAATGCCCGAGTCTGCTGGAATCAGCGTGCCGTCAGGAAACACGGTGTCTCGAACGCAGTGATACCCGATCGTTGGAGCCACTGGGAACAGCCGCAGAAGCTCACGAATCGTAGCCTCCAGGTACGTCATCCCCTGCACCTCGTCCATCGACGGCACGTAGGTGTCGGACGCGGCAAGTTTCGGTATCTTCGCAATGATTTCTTCCCGCATTTTCTTCACCACACGCGGGTTATGGTGCAGCACGTGCATCAACCAGCTCAGTGCATCCGCCGTGGTGTCTCGACCCGCGATCATGCCAGCAAAGACAATGTCACGAATGTCCTCCGGTGTAATTGTCTGCTCTTTCGTCTCCACCGAGCCAAGAATGATCGACAGAACGTCTTTGCCGCTCTGTTGCTCGCCAGTTTCTTTCTGCTGACGGTGACGTTCCATCATGCCAGAGATCGTCTCCATCATGAACTCATTGACCACCACTACAGCTTCTCGAAGCCGGCGTTCGCTCCCCACATTGAGCCACCGTTGCAGCTTCCACAGCCACGATGGGGTCGTGAGTCGGTTGCCGCAAATGTGGTGCGCTTCGTCGAACGCGAGCTCGAACGGATGGTCTTCCGGCGACGTGAGATTCCCGAGCTGCCGGCCAAAACCGATCTCCGCAAAAGTCTCAAGCGTGAACTTGTTGACGAGTTTGTGGAAGTCCAAGGCGTCTTCGGTCTCGCTAGCTCGTGACAGAATGTCCACCAGCACGTGGACGTTCTTCTGGATGATGGGCGTCATCACATCGCGCAGTGCTCGGGCGCTGAAGAGGTTCACGAGCACCTTGCGGTGGAACTTCCACCGGTCCCCATTGACCAGCAAGATGCTCTCCCCCATGAAGTCAGCGTACACGTCGTGCATGGCCTGCCCTTTGTCGAAGTTACTCGACTGGGTCTTGAGCACCTGCTCGAAGTGCTCCGGTCTCGACATGTAGATGAGCGGCTTTTTGCCGAGCAGCCGCACTGCGAACGGCTGGCCGTCGCGCTCGCGTGAGAGGTCGGCCACCCAGTCAAGAAGACGCGGCGCGTTGGCCAGCACCTCCAGCGTGTTGCCCAGCAGCGGAACGGACGGCAGGAAGGGCACTTCCGTACCATCTTCGGGCGATTTCCGCGCGCGGAGAGCGTAGACCACTGCCGTAATGACCAGACCGAACAGGAGAGACCCAGGAACCGCTGCCTTGGTGGACAGCAGCGACGGGGGAAGCATCACGGGACTTGTGCTCCACTCGGCAAATTGCGCAATGGGCAAGTCGTTGAAGTTGTTCGAAGAATCAATGGCTACACTCTATCAGAAATGACGGGGTTTTCGAAGTTCTGTAGTACCGTGAAGCTTATATCGCCAGAGATCTCGATTTTCAGCCAGTCTACATGCTGTATTCTTTTCATCCAATCAACGTCACGTGTCTTCGCCGCCAATCAATGACAGCTCTTCACTGTTCATTTATCGACTTTATAGACGCTATGACGGGTGAAGTGTCGGCTGCGGCGGTGCCCCTGGTGGGCAAGAAGCTGATGAACAGACTGGGCGGCATGGCCAACGAGGGCGCGGCGGCCGAGGTGTCGGACTTCGCGAAGCGGCAGATGGAGAAGATGGGCTGGACAAAGGGCAAGGGTTTGGGCAAGAACGAGCAGGGCGTCAAGTCGCACGTGAAGGTCAAGCGCCGCGAGGAGCTGCAGGGCGTCGGCGCCGAGAAAGTGGCGGTGGAGGAGAGCAAGAGCCAGTGGTGGTACAACGTGTACGACCGCATGGCCAGCAAGATCGTGATCGACGCATCAGACGAGGAGGACGACGAGAAGAAGTCGAGGAAGAAAGAGAAGAAGGAAAGAAAGAGGAAGCGGGAGCAGAAGAAGGACAAGTTCCGCATCCCTACAGATGAAGAGCTTTTTGCGGCTACGGGCGGAAAGCTCTTCGGTCGTAGAGCGTACGGCTCCTGCAATGGCAAGCTGAAGCGGGACGAGATGCAACTGAAGAAGGCCAAGCAGGAGGACGAACCTGTGACGGACGTCAGCGATGCCAGTGAAAAGGAGAGGAAAAAAGCCAAGAAGTTGAAGAAGCAGGCAAAGAAAGCCAAGAAGAGCAAGAAGGAGGTATGAAGGAAGCGGAGCTAAACTGAATTTTACTTGTGTTTTTACAGATTTGAGAAGGGGGTTACTTGGGTGTGGAGGCTGGTTGCAGCTGGTTGGACTTATGCTCGCTGCTCTCTTCGACCAGCCGCCGGATCTCCGTCGCATCGCGCTCCATTTTGGCCAAGTAGAAGTTGCCTTGGAACGTGACAAAGTCCCCGACTTCGACGTAAGTGAGCAGCAGGATCTCGCGCACGTGTGCGGCGCTGGCGAGAAGCGCCTGCAGCATGGCGGTGTCTTCCGCGAGGCTAGCGGCAGTGTGTCTTCGAGGATTCGTGACAGTCGAGCGCATGAGCCGCAGCAAGTCTTCGTGCTCGGTGATGAGCGCACCCGCCGCCTCCCACAGCGCCACTGCGTCGGGCAACCGAGTGGAGTACCCGAGCGACGAGTACTTGATGGCTAGATCCAGACGCTCGGTAGTGGAAAGCGCCAACAGCTTCCACGCTAGCTCGAAACGAGCGCTCCAGTACGGATTCATGGGCACAGGGTCCAAGCGCGAGGCGCCTCCTTCGGTGTCTCCCGCATCGGCAGTTGCGATGGCCTCAGCTTCCGCGTCCGGACTGTAGCTGTACCACAGCGTTAGGAACTCGACGTCTTGCGGATTCAGCGTGCACAGCTGAGCTAGAAGCTCGTTGCGTTGTGCTCGGACGGCAGCCTCGCTCTTGGTCACGACAGAGACGGCTCCTCGTCGGTTGGCCATGCGGTGCACTCCGTTGAGCAGGAACTTCCACTTGGACGAAGCCCCCGCTGCCTCGCTGTCTGCCGTGCTGATAACACGTTGGCGACGCAGGTGCGTTGGGATCTGCACGCTGGGCTGCATGTCCCCGCCCTCTGTCGGCTCGCTCTCGTCTTCGTCATCTACGAAGTAGCTGGCCGACGTTAACGAACTGCGGAAGGACAAGTCGACGAGATACTGGAGATCCAAGTGGCGATGAACCTCCGCTCGGAAGGAATTGTACGCGTCGTACGTGCTGTCGTACAACTGGCGGACTTCATGGAGCAGCAGCGTTTCATCCGCTGCGGCGGCGACGAGCGCTTGCTGGTGGAAGAGATCGCTTGGAGCAGGCAGAGGCTTTTCAGGGGAGACGGCTAATGAGGCGAGTACGAACGACACTGGAGAGCGCTCGAGCGGGAATGATCGTCGGTAGAAGCATTCCCATTCAGCACTAGCCCCAGCGCTGTGAGGAGGAGCGTCGTCACCCAGCGCTACTGGCGCAGGAGGCACTCGCATCGGTTCAAACGCTGTGAGTGGAGAAGTCTCGTCCACGTGGAAGTGCCGATGCCGCTCCAGCGCATCAAGCACCTCCTTCGGAATCGGATACTCGTCAAGAATCCCCTTCGTCGGCGGCAAAGCGCCCAGGCGAGTGGACATGATGTACCGTACACGCGGCTCATGCGGCTCACGTTTGGTAGCGACAACACCAGCATCTTCTACTGCCGACGGAGCAACCGGTCGGGAACGGAAATGCATCGCCTCCTGCTCCTCACTCATCTCCAAACTGGAGTCTTTGCTGAGGTCTGACACCACAACGTCGCTGTACTTGGGAAACTGTACACACAGCAGCGACTGCGAAGAGCGTCTCGTATTGTCGACTCCGTCTTCGCAAACGTTGTCGTTTTCGAGACAGCAATCCGTCGCTGAGCTAGATCGGTGTCGTCTTCGAGGTAAATCCAGGTCGTCGACGATGCCGCGTGTTCGAGGCGAGATAATGCTGCTCACCTTGACTCGCGAGTTCTTGTGCGGATGGGCGGTGGCTGTAGCCATGGCAGCAACAGAGTTGGAGCGGTGCTCCCGGCGTTTGTTCCCGGCCAAAACTTTTTCCAGTGGAGTTTCTGCCGCGGGCATTACGTGCAGACTCGCGGCGCGCATTGCCGCTATCATCTTCGTTACCAAGAAATACCAAGCAGAGAAGTTAGCAAGATGTCCGAGCGCTCAAAAGATTGCGGTCTTACGTTCTCTGCGAGTTGTTCGGGGATCACTTTACGTTTGGCTTCGACGACCAAGCGGCTCTGGAGCAGTGTATCGAGCGTGCTGACGGGTAGAACGCCGGAATCCTCACGTCGAGCCTGGAGCTTTTCCAACCGTTCCAGAAGGGCTGCCAGCTTGTCCAGTACTTGATCATGAACGCGTTGAGCCAGGTGTCTACAAGTTGTTGCATGAGTTCAACAAACTTGGATAAGGTATGCTTGCCCTTCCTTACCGATTCAGTTCATCAGTGAATGAGGGCTCGTAAGCCATGAAACTCGTCCACGGCGACAGCAGAGGCATCTTCATCCAAGATTTAGAGTCTCAGTCAAGTAACCAAGGGCTGCAAGAGCACTCTACCTCTTTCAAGTCTTCTCGAGCTTGCTGGCGCTCCTGCTCCGCTGAGAGCGACGCCAAAAAGCCCAACGATGGTCTTTCAGGCTGTGCGTGGGGTACTGCTTGCTCTGTCTCTTTGGGCTCTTGCTTGGCACGTAAAGTGCCGCCGAATGATCGTCTCGTACTCATTGTCCGAGCGAGTTAGTGCAACCACGCAGACGCCGACGCTTCAAGGCAGTGTCCAAAGTAAAGCAAGAAACGCATCTCGACTTGTGCTCTTTCCTTCTTATCGCGTTAGTCTTCGTGAGACTTGCTTTGCCCACGAAGTGCTGCCAACTGAGCTCCAAGAAGATGTCGCTCCTTGATGTACAGCGTTAGTACTGTTCCAGCAAAGCACAGCGCTCCTACAGCTACGTGCGTCGTGTGCCGCGTCAGGGAAATCGGGCCTTCCGTCTCCGAGCCCAGCAGCAGACGCTTGGAAGTCGCCGTCACCGCCAAAGACGCCAGGAACGCGACCACAACGAGCCGATCGGGGAGCGAGCGACGCCAAAATGCAAGGCCGTTGATCAAGCTATTGCTTGTCGGACTCTTCGGAGCCACCGAGCGGAAATACGACGCCATGAACGCCAAGCAGTAGAGAATGCGGCACCCCATGTTGACGCAGTTGGCCAGAATGAGGCCCAGAGTTCCCCAGTCGAGCACTTGCATGAACACGAGCGCGCTGAAGGTGTAGATGGCGAAGAAAACCCCGAGAAGCTTGTTCAATCGCATGAGTTGGTGGTCGTCTCCGATAGCGTGTACCACAGCTTCAGAAACGCCATTCACTCCCAGGAACGGAATGTAGACGCAGTAAACAGCCAGTGCCGCGCCCACACCCTGTCGGGCCTTGTCAGCTCCGTACAACAGAAGCACCAGCGTGTACGCGTAGCTCGTCCCGAAGCAAACAAACACCAATCCCACCAGGTTCATCAGCTTCAGTAGCACCAGTAGCAACCTCTGTCCGTCCGACAAACTCTGCTTCTTGCTTTCCTTATCATCGCTGTTGCCACTCTTCTGCCTTTGAGCCAGCGCAAGTTTGCTGAAGATGGTCTTTGTCGCCTCCTCGATCGGTAAGAAAACAATCCTCGGTACGAGCGATCCGAGATTCGACACAAGGCCGTAGACGCCCATGTGCTGCAGCGACGCGAATCCCGTGAGCACCCACTTGTCCCCTTCCGCCAGGAGGTATTTGACTCCGCTCTGCACACTCAGCGGCACCAGCAGCGTCATGAGTTCCTCGTGGCACCAACCGACACCTCCTGTCGGTTTGCCGGGCAGCAATTGCTTCATGCTCGTCAACGCGAACTCCTTCTTCTCTCCATATATCCTCCGCCAGAAGAACACTGCGAACGTCAGCAACAGCGTCAACGCATATGCCAGCTCGGCGATGCCGTACGCCGTCAGGTTGAGCTCCAGCAGCACGACGCCGACGTACTGCACCGCAGCGCGGACCAAGAAGGCAGCGCTCTGAGCCGCCACCTGCCAACTCACCAGGACACTAGCATGCGCCAGCACGAACATGGGCTCGGCCAGAGCTTCGATCATTGCAGCGCCGCAGTACATGGCCAGCACCGTTGAATACCCTTCCAAAGCCTCCGATCCGCCGGAAAAGGTGGAATATCCGAGCACGAGCCCCGCAACGCCCCAACTGATGGCAGTTGACAGCCATGCCACGTTCACCAATTGCTGCAACTGCGCTTGTCCGTTGCCCTTGCCGTCCAGCGACGGCATCCGCAGGAACGCCAAGCGGAACCCGTCGCGCAGCAGGAAGATGGAGGCCAACGCCAGTTCCAGCCGCACAGTCACGGCGCCGGTCACGGTGAGCTGCAATTTGCGCAGCACCAGAGACGTGGCTGCAAAGGTTAGCAGACGCTGCAGGAAGCGGTAGGAGCCGCCGCGCACAGCGCGAGAAAGCACGCTCGCAGCGGAGCTCATGGTTGAATGGGCGACTGACGTGGCACGATTGACCGTTTTTCGACTAAGTAGCGCAACTTCGAAGGGCGCAACTTATTGAAGAGAGCAACATAGTGACTTCAACTTGGGAAGAGTGCAAGTTCACACGTGAACAAACAAGCGTCTCCATTTGTGGGGGGAAAAAATCTCAAGAAATAGATGAGAGGTTCCCCACTCAGATCTTAGGATCTTAGGATGGCCGATTGCACAAATTGCCTGTCGTGTGAGTCCAAGTATTGGAGAGAAAACTGCCTAGTGGTTCGCAGTTTCAAATTTTCTTGAGACTCCAATCACTTCCGGACATCTCGACTTCTCCACCTCGACTTCTCAGTGGCGATGGCGAAGGCTGCTGCGCGAAACGCGAAATAAATGAATACCGAGACAACATTATGCCTCAATCAATGCGCTTGGGAGTTCATCAAGCTTGGTACTATCTGCTATTGTCGACTGGTAAAGTCATCCCATACTGCGCATCCCATGCATCGAGAGGAAACTGAGTCAAGGTGGGGCGTGGAGAGCAGTCGACGGCTTGACGTAACACCTCCCAGTTTGCTTCAGACGCGTTCATAAGCCATCGCGAGTGTTCTGGCTGGATTGAGACGCTGAAATCTGTAGCGATACCACTCAAAATCTTGTCCAAATCGGAGCAATAAGGAGTTCCGCCTGCAGCTAGGCGGGGCGAGTATCCGAGAGTGCTTTCCACAAATGGATCGATCCACGACCAAAAGAAGGCGATGTTGGTGTCTGCAAAGTCATAAAATACTGGACCAGTCGGTGGTCGCTTCACGGTTTTAGGCAATGCGAGCACGTTGGAGTGGGTTAGGATGAGATACTGGCTTGAACTGTTCTCAAATAACTCTGGTGGAAGCTCTGTGAAAGGGTTATCAGCTAGTGACAAATAGTTTGGCTGCAGACGCACAAGAGCAGTAGGCACCACAGCCAAGTTGCTTGCTTCGACGTAGATATTTGATCCAGGGCGCCACTTTGTGTAGAGATCATCAGGAAGAGTTTGCAGGTTGGTTTTGCAGAAGTAGATCTGGGTAAGACGGAGTGGAAAGTCAGCTGACTGAAGGCCAAGGGGTAGAACGCCGTCCGTCAAATTGGTTCGCACGAGGGAGAAGACGGCAAGACTGGGATGATTCGTGTTTGTGATGGCAGCGGTGGCATCCCAACTCCTGATTGTTGAGTTATAGACCCACATCTCGCGTAGTTGATCAAACGCTTGGAGGATATCAGGTATCTCTAGCGCTGAGCAATGAGAAATGTGAACTTTCACAACTGTAGAATGGTCGAACTTGGCCCACTCCATCTTGACTTCTTCTTCCGCTCCAGAGATTCCAAGTTCATCGCAATTAAACTCGACAGCAAAGCAAGCGGGGTGCGCTCCAGCGACAGGTTTCACTTTCGGATTGCACTCAACCAGCGGATCTCTCAGCGACGCTTGTATGTGCAACGCCAATACCACTGCGCCTAACGAGAAGAAGGCGCCATAAACAACAAACAGCATTGCACGACTGATGCGGCTTGGCATGCACGCAGTAGCATATAGAGCTGTAGCGGTCTCCGATTGATCATCTGGACGCTCGTGCACTTGTGGCTCAATCGAGCCGAGAAGCTGAAGATGATCATTCCCAGGACCTTTGGCGTGGGTGATACGATTGTCACGTCTTGGAGACCAACGAAGCAGCTCTTTCATGCTGTAAGTAGAAGCAATAACGCCAAGCGAGAACACAACTCGAGCGAGAAGATCGGACCATGATGCCACCACAACAAGCCGAGCTTCACTAAGCATATTCGCAATCCACGCATCGTCCTGAAGCAATTCGAAGCCGAAACTTCCCAGTTCAGCGTCGTATTGATCCACATAGCTCAAGACAATCAGGATAGACACCCCCATTGCAGACATGAGATCGAGTGCACAGTCACAGACAATTGCTGCAAACCTGCGTCGAGCGTCGTCATCCCCAAAAACTCGCGAGTGGACAAACACAGATGACCAGCAATTGGCTACGAGCAGAATCGTGTAGAACCGGTTTAGCAGTGTTCGAGACAGGTACTTGCTCATTCGAAAGACCTGGACACTCTGGAATGCTGCTTCTACGATCTCGCGGCAGATGAGAGCCACGTAGAAGTAGCGGCCTTTGACGCCGAGAACGCTGCGTTGAATAGCGACGGCCTTTGTCGCCCTTCGAATCATAAGAATTGTGGATTTTCTCACACTTGGATGGCCTCGCTCCTGCTTCAACTCGTTTAGCTCAGCTACGTGGTTGCGCACTGCTTTGCATCGCCTTAATCGCGCGTCCGACCACGGAGAAAATGCCAGAGTGCATCGCCGTAGTGACCCGAGAACCATTAGGAGAAAGCAACTACCGTGTGCAGCGGCCAACGCGATGTGAACGTAGGATATCGTCGAGAAATGTTCGCGAGGCATGCCGACGCTGTACGCTCCCAGCGAATAGCTCAAAAAGGTGTCGCCAAAAACCCAGTAAAACTTCGCGTAGCAGGCGCTGAAGGCGAACGCTATTACGTGCACTCCAAGAATGACCAGCCACCAAAAAGCAAAGCCACCGAACGACAGCGTCAGGAATCCAGATTGCTGCGTCTGAGAGAGAGCATGAGGCTTGGCCATGATTGAAGAGTTTGTGGAAGCAAGCAACGAAGTAAAAATACTGCCGATGACTAACTTATACAGGGGCAACATTAGAATTCTCGAGAACAGACAAAACAATTGCTGTTTGTCCGAGGCATTTAGATATTCCACCTTCTTGGATGCCGCGTTGCAAACACTTCACAGAGGATGACAAGTCATCGACGCTGCCACTGCACGAATGCGAACAAGCTACTGAGGAAGCAGGGGACGAGAAACTTTACCGAAAATGCACAAAACGACTTGTGACTCCAGTGAATACGACGCCGAGAACAACGCCAGCTTGGTTGAGAACGTTTTGCTTAACTTCATGGGCAACATACGCACTAGCTCTTATTTTGAGCGGCTCCAGTACATCTTCCCTCAACGTCGCATCCTTAGTTGTTCTTGCGAAAGCCAGCGTACGCGGTGTAAACGAACCTGTACTTTTGCTCAAGTGCGGGGTCAGACTTCATCAACGCGGTGAACTTCTCCGCCGTTATTCCAGCCGCCTTCATCTCACCAAATGTTTCCTTTAGGCGCGCCAAGCTCCACCCGGGACTGGTGCTGAGCAAACTATCAAGCTTGCTCTGGGTCAGTACGCCGCCGAGCTTGCCGTCCTTCAGTCGGGCAAAGATGTCATCCACTCGTTTTGGATCAAGGATTTCATCGATCTTCTTGGTGTCGAGAAGGTCATCGAATTTCTTGGAGTCGAGTCGAATCATCCGTTCTTCATTGTCATTGTCAGCCAAGTCGTTCATGTTGTAGCTTCGCAAAAGTCGCTTGCTTTCTTGCGGGTCTTCATCTGCAGCTATCTTCATGGGTTTGGCTGTCAAAGCAGAACCGCTGCTCGCAAGGAGGGCGGTTGCAGTTGCAACACTCAGGAAAACGTAGCTTGCACGCATCGTTGAGTTTGGAAACGCGACACGGGGTCAGTTGGAATGTGACTCCGTCGGCCAGACTAAGCCAGCGAACTTCTATCTGGCATGATGGCGCACATCTTGAAAATCAACCGTACCGTCAACAGTTCGCCCAACCTCGCTTGAATTCAAGATTGAAGCACCATCTCGTGATAATCCGCTGCGCTGGTTGCCCTCGTCCAGGCGGCAGAACAATAGTGACAGCGAGGCAATTCAGCTTAGTGCGTTGCCTTGGAACAGCGTCACTGCGTCCTCCCAAAGCTATAACACTCCAGTCATCTTCACCTTATTATCGGTAGCAATTCGGGAGTTCTTGTTGCAGCATCGGTTTTTGCTAGTGAGAAGTCAAGAAGAATGCATCGCTCTGAAAAGGCTTGAGGCGAATTGAAAAGTGAACAGGCCCGCCTCAATATCACCAATTCAACAGAGTCTCGCCCGCGATGACATTTTCGTTTTCAGTGAGGTGCTTGAGTGCTCTTGTTCGAGTCCATGGCTTGATTCACGAGCAAGTGTGCCAGCCATCCAGCCTGGATGATCCCCCAAGATCGAAGGGCACCGAAGTTGCTTGCTTAAGTATCGGTCGCATCTCATTGGCTAAAGACATGTAAATCTCTCCCATTGGCTAAAAAGACCTGGTCCATCAAACTGATCGGTGGCAGCCAGCGCAATAAACCTTCGGCGTCCGCAGCAAAGGGAGAAAAACCTCTGAGGCTAAGCCCGCGCTCGGAGGCGCGTCAACTTCACTTCAACTTGCCATGAGCTCGACTCCGCCCGCACTGGGCAACATGCTGCCCCTGGCTCAGGATGAGACGCTGCCCTCTCCAGGGCCCGCAGCTCCCGCGTCCAAGAAGAAGAAGCCCGGACGCACGCCCAGCCTCATCTGGCAGCTGCTGACGGACGAGCAGAACCCGCAGCGGCGCAACGCCGCGACCTGCAAGCACTGCAAGCAACAGGTTTTGTACTACAAGAAGTCGGAGCAGGCCATCCGCCACCTCAAGAAGTGCGCGCCCTTCCAGGAGCTGCAGCATCAATACTCCTTTGCGCACCAGTTCGCAGACGTTCTGCCGCTCTACAACCAGAAGATCAATGCGAAAGGACCAGCTAAGAAGCGGGTCAAGACAGAGCAGGCCCGGGCGCAAGCTCAAGCTCAGGCGCAGGCTCAAGCTCAGGCCCAACAGGAGGCTCAGATGCAGGCTCTTCAACTGCAGCAACTGCAGGTGCCTATGGTCAGCAGCGCGCTGGATCAGGCCGCCGTACAGCACGCTCAGGTCATGAACCAGATGGCCATGCAGCAGAGCATGCCCGAGGGTTTAATGGACCCGTCGGCTATGGCTTTGGCGTTAAAAGACGATGCGAAGGAGAAGACAAAAGAGAAGAAGAAGAACACGCCGCTAACGAAAGCGCAGAGCGACAGATTTGACGAGGCCTTGGCCATGCACGCGTACGTGACGGGCATGGCGTTTGAGGCCATTGAGGAGTCCCACTTGGCCAGAGCAGCCACGATACTGCGCGCGAGTGTCAAGCTGCCGGATAAAAAGAGACTTGAAGGAGACCTGATGCTCAGATGCTACGAGAAGATGCACAAGCAGGTGTGGGGGTACCTCACCACGAGTCCTGCTCGTGTGTGTCTGAAGAGAGATGCGTGGTCGAACCTGAATCTGTACCACACGAACAACCCCGAGGAAGCCTATGTGACGTACATGGCGGTGAATAACGAGAAGAGGTTCTTCTTGGAGTCGGAGAAAGCGGCGGGCGATGGATCCCAGTACAACTCGATCATGATCGCCCAAGACATCAAGAGGATGATGCAGCCCATTGTTAACAATGTGAGCGGCGTGGTGACTGGCAGCACCGAGTATCACTCGCGGGCGTGGGATATGCTCAAAGCCGAGTACCCGACCAAGTTTTTCTACGGCTGCATCTGCCACGCGCTGCACCTGGCCATCATGGACATCTTCGGCCCCGAGAGATCGCTGGACAACGATCCCCGACGAATGACGCCGCAGGTGCCTATGGATTTCCCCTTCCAGGACCTGGTGGAGCTCACGGACAACTGCAACGAGTTGCTCGCGTTTTTCAGCAGCTACCAGTACGCGCCCAAGTTCAAGATGTTCGACCCCCAGCTGCTTCACACCATGAAGGGCTTTGCGAATGCACCGCCTAAGATGTGCTGGGGAACACTAGCCGCTCGATTCCGAGTGCTCATGCAGGCTGAAGACGTGCTGCAGTCGATCGTGAGTGATCCGGACTTTGCTGGGCCTGAATCACCGCAAAACCAGCGCGCGATTCGACAAAACATCAAGGAATTCGTGCTGAGTCTCGACTGGAAGATGACGTTGGAGAAGGCCATCACGATCCTAACGCCCATCGAGCTGATCCTTTACAAGTTCCAGGACGATCGCGCGCCCATTTCCGAGGTCTACTTCGAGTCCAAGCACCTTCTCACCGACTTTGACGCCGTCTTTGGCCTCACAACTGTCGAGCTGGAGTACATCAAAAAGGTGGTCACGGAGAGGTGGCAGTACGTGCTGAGCGAGGCGCATGGCTTGGCGTTTCTGCTTGACCCGCGCTACATTGGCAAGTCGATGACGCGCGACTATCGGGAGCAGATCGAGGAGCTGATTTTCAACTTCCCCGAGACGGACCAGGACATCAGCGTGAACGAGGAGCGGAGACGAGCGATGTCAGCAGAGTACACCGACTACGTCATCTACGCCAAGACCCAGCGCAACAACCGGACATACAAGTGGGAGATGCTGGAAAAGGGCAACCGCTCGCCGCTGCAGTTCTGGCAGAATGATGCCGATGATTGGCCGCACCTCAAGTCGCTGGCGCTCACGCTTTTCTCGTTGGCTCCTAGCAGCGTGGCGTCGGAGAAGACGTTGTGCAAGAGCACACTGGCGCAGTCGAGCCGCCGCAACAAGCTCAGCTTTGACGATATGCGGCGGCTGGCCTTCATCTGCATCAACGACTCCCAGTTTAGTGCCAAAATCGTGAGCGGAGAAGTACAAAACAACTCGCTGCCAGACTTTACGATGGGGGATACCGCACTCTCGCCCGATGGGATGATGATGTGGATGATCTGAACCGGTCTAAGCGCTGGAAGAGACGTGGCACTCAATTAATTAACCGTTCAGGAGGAATGATCTGCCTTTCGTAGCTTGGGTCACGATGCCATTGTGCTTGCCGTATCAGCTCCACGCAGCCTGCTTTATTTGGACCACACGCATCATGAGCGGGTTCTTCATCCGCAACGTCAGCTCGAAGATTGGTCGGACGTCCTGTGCAGGCTCCTCGATGAATCGAAAGCGACTCAACAGAGCAGCCACGACGACCTTGATCTCGAGCATTGCCAGCTTCCGCCCGACACAAACTCGTGGTCCATCACTAAACGCCGTGTACCGCGATGGTGGGTCTTCCAGTAGCTCGCCAGTTTTCTTGTTTATGAATCGCTCGGGCGAAAACTTGGTGGCGTCCTCACCCCAGACACTCGTGAGACGACCTGCTGCGTACAGTGCGAGGAACACGTCGGTACCTGCCGGAACGAACGTGCCGTCCGCAAAGACCGTGTCACTAGCGCAATGGTACGGAATGGTGGGGACGGCGGGGTACAACCGCAGAGCCTCGCGGATGGTCGCCTCTAGGTACGTCAGCCCCTGGATATCCTCATACGAAGGCACGTAGCTGTCCGATTCGCCAATTTGCGGTATCTTCGCTGCAAGTTCATCACGGAGGCTCTTCTCCACTTGCGGGTTGATACTCACCGAGTGCAGAAGCCAACTCAATGCGTCGGCGGTGGTATTTCTCCCGGCCTCCAAACCTGCCAGAGAAAGATCTCGCACTTCTGCGGATGTGAGTTCCTCTTCACTGGTCTTCATCTTGTTCACGAGAATGGACAGGAGATCGTTCTTCGCGGCTTCATCATCTTTCGTCCGTTCCATGGCGCTGTTGATCAGCCTGAACATGAGCTCGTTCATCTCGCCGGTCGCCTCTCGAAGACGACGCTCGCTCCCGATATTCAGCAAGCGCTTGAGCTTCCAGAGCCACTCAGGCACTGCCATTCGCTCGCTTGAAATGCGGTTGGCATCGTCGAACGCGACCTCGAACGGGCGTTCCTTCCCCGAGACCAAGACGCCCAGCTTGTAGCCGAAGCCGATGGCCGCGAACGTGTCCAGCGTGAATTGACGCATGAGCTGTGATGCATCAAAGGGCTCCTTGGTGTCGCTAGCCTTCTCTAAAATCTGTTGCACTTGACGCACGTGTTCCTGCACAATCGGCGCCATGTACTCTCGCAGCGCTTTTGCCGAGATGAGACTGGCCAGGATCTTGCGGTGGAACTGCCAGCGCTTCCCATTGAGCAGCACAATGTCTTCTCCCAGGAAATCGTCGAATACTTCACGCACCGTGTCGCTCTTGTTAAAGTTGCTGCTCTGCGTCTTCTGCACCTCATGAAAGTGCTCCGGGCTTGCGGTGACCAGCAAATCGTTCTTGCCCAGCAGACGCAGGACGAACGGCTTGCCGTCACGACGTAACGTTTGCTCCGTCACCCAGTCGTGGAAGCGGTGGAGGTTGCTCGCCAGCTCCAACATGTTCCCTATCAACGGGATAGACGACGACAAGTACGGCACTGGAGTATGAACATCTTCCGTCGTGTGCGATTTTCTCTCGCCAAGCACCAAGTAGGCCGACACCGACACCGACACCAAGCCACACACCAACAAGCCGAACGTCATTGAGCTGGAGCTGGCACCCAGCAGCTGAAGAGGGGGCAACATGCCGTTGAGATATCAGCCAAGTTGACGCTACCGACGTGTCGAGTTGGGAAATGGCGATCGGGATGTGGGCGGCGCTTGTACTTCCTTGGAAGGAGAGGCGACAGACCTCCGCTCTGATGCCAGGAACTGGCACTTGCCTGGCCATGAAAAATGGAACGGATGGGCCATGGGGTTAATACGTGCACTAGCACATCGTTGCACTGCTGCACATGTAGCCATTCAACTGTGCCTGCCCCCAACGGGAACGTCTCGGATGTGATATCTGTTGGTAGCCATCGAGACCAATCCATGGACATGGAGCTCCGCTTCTGGCTCGGGTGCTGCAGTCTCAGTTGGCAACTTGCAAGAGAGACCACAAGACCATGTTTTCGTCCGCGTCGGCCAAGATCGCTGCTCGCTACGAGTGCGACGGCAAGGAGGTGCCCAAGGTCTTGTGGCGTGTGCGGTACACTGGCCAGTCCCTGAAAGCGCGGGCCAAGCCCTCGTTCAAGACCAAGCAGCAGTTCAAGCGGGCGGTGGAGCTTCACCTCAACTGGTCCAACCGGTCTCCGACGCCGTTCGTCTCGCTCTTTGGCACTCGCGCCAATGCAGTGCAGTGGGCTCGTCGCCACTTCCAGCTCGGCTACGACGACGTGTTTCTATTGAAAGTGGACGCGTCGAAGGTCGGCCCGATCTTTAGCGTTCGCTACGCGGTGCAAGACTCCAACCTCCACGTATTGCTGCCTGAGAGCGTGTTCAACGACGAGTTTTTGGTGCTGCGGAAGATCCCTCGACGGAGCCTCATCCGGGAGACCTACTTGTCGTGCATCGACGAATACTCCGACGAGGAGCGGAGAAGCGACGACTCCACCAGGCCAGAAGAAGAGGAGAGATTCAATGGCTAGAAGATGGAAGACAACGCGTACGTGTGTGCGAAGTAGGTAGTGATGTATCAAAACAAGTTGAATCTTTTAGTGTGAGTGTAGCCACGAAGTCTTCTTCTATCATCCTTGGAGTCATGGAAGGTCTTCCTGGCAAAGCAGGTGAAGCAGGCGCCAGTGGCTTCATATGATCGACGTCTGGAGACCGGATCACTTGCCGATCTGCAGAGCGGGAGACAGACCAGAGCTATCCATCAGTCAATGCCATCGACAACATCCAAGCTCGCGGCGCAGTTCGAATGCGGCAAGGAGAAGCTGCCCAGCAGACTGTATCGTGTTCGGTACAGCGGCAGCCAAAACCTGAAAGCCAGGACTCGACCTGCTTTCAAGAGCCCGAGCGACTTCAAACAGACCGTGGAACTGCATCTCAAGTGGTGTAGCTGTGAGCCAACGCCGTTCGTGTCGCTTTTCGCGACCGAGAGTCATGCTGTGAGTTGGGCCCAGCACCTCCTCGAACATGGCTACCACGACGTAGTTATCCTGGAGATTGATCCGGCTCGCCTTGGTCCGCTGTTTCGCGTCCGGGAGTTGGTGGACCGCAAAGAAGTCAACACGACGCTGCCCCAGTATATGTACGAAGACGAGTTCCTGGTACTTCGCAGGATTCCTAGACGCAGCGTCGTCAACAAGACTGCAGTGGAACGTGACGACGTTGTTGAACTGGACGAGGAATTGGACTACGACTCGAGTGACAGCGATTGCATGGACAGTGACGTTGTGAGCCCCTATTGCTAGTACCCAACTTGACAGCACTATTACTCAATACATGTGCATTTCCTACTTCAAACTACAAATTGAGGTACAGGTACTTTCCGTCCCGGCAGCGGCAGCGATCCTTCGTGATGGTAGCCACGCTGACGCCGAGCTTGTCGACAGTGAGGATTGTCGACGAGGCTCGATCACTTCTCAATTTGCAAGACTTGAGACAGGAGACCTGAATTCGATCCACCAGCGTCGATGGACTTCGTATCGTAGCTCGCTACGAGTGCAAGAACTTGCCAGACATGGACGGCCTCTTTCGAGTGGTGTACAACGACAGCAGGTCGCTCCGAGCACGGACCAGTCCTGTGTTCCAGACTGAACAGGAGTTCAAGAATGCCGTCGAGATGCATCTCGACTGGACCAACAGCGAGCCAACTCCGTTCGTGTCGACGTTCAAGGAGCAAGAGCGTGCTATCAATTGGGCCTATCAGCGCGACAAGAACGCGGTCGTGCTCTCCCTGCTTATAGCAGGCCTGAATGGTCACATCTTCAGCGTCCGAGACTTGGTCCAGCATCATGGCGTGGAGACCGACCTTCCCGAGTCGATGTACCGAGACGAATACTTGATTCTTGACAGGATCTATCACAGAAGCATAGTCGACGAGACTTCTGAATACTACCGGCTAAGTGACACGTCAAGTGGCGATGAACTGAGTCAATACTTTAGCCAGCTGTCTACAAGCCCGAAGGGCTCAAGCGATGAAGACGCTTCAAGTGACGATGAACTGACCGAAAACTTCAGCCGTCTGCCAGTTCCCTGAAGTGTTGATCAGCGAAGAAGTTGGGAGGAAATGCATGCACGTGTGTGCTTTGAATATGAAAAAATGTCATTCGTCTAGTCTATGGCTACATGAGACCAGAAAGTAATCGGATGGCGGAGGCTCTGTATCATCTCGGCGACTCGTTGACTTGGACGCCGACGTCCGCGCCTCGGGGCGAGTTGGTGCTGGTTCAAGACTGCGTGGAGGCTGGTGGGGGCTTTCTGATGCACCACTTTGCGGCGCTCTTCCTCAAGGCTGGCCATCGCGTGTGCTTCGTGGCGAGTGCCAACTCCTCCGAGCATTATGCGGCCGTTGGACGCAAACTTGTGCGTGTGCTTCACTACTTGAGACCATGAGGAGGTTTGAGGTTTAAGTTGGTGGAGTTCGGATGCAGGGCGTGAACTTTGCGGCTTGTCAAGCCAAGAAGCAGCTTCAGGTGCTGGATTGGACCAAGATGGAGGCTACGAGTGATGAGGAGGCAGGATGGACGACGTTGTTTGACCAGTTGAAGAGCTTTGCCAGTCGAGAGCAGGAGACGCCGGTGTCTATTGTGCTGGACGATGTCAGCCCACTCAAGTGGCAGTTTGGAGACGTAGCGGTGCTCGCCTTTGTGCGCTGCTGTAAGACGCTAACACACGACAAGAACGTGGGTACTTGGCTGCCAAAGACTTTGGAGAATAGCTGGAAGTCAGCTAACTGCTCTGCTTAATGTAGGGGGCTGCCAACGTGGTGTTGCTTGGTCATGCGGATACAGATCTCCCAGCGTCGAGGCCTATGGTAACGTTTTACGCTGTTCACGAATCGTAGATAGTGTATTTACTGTTGTTCCTATTGTAGAGCCCGGCGCTGGCGGACATGGCGACGGTCGTGCTGGCGACGAAGCCCCTGCCTACAGGCTACTCCAAGGACATCCACGGATCGGTAAGCTAGCAATTCGTAGCGAGATTTTAAATTTACGCGAGGCTAACGGCATTGTGCAGCTCTGTGTGTACCGCCAGCATCAAGGTTTGAGTAGCTGCTCTCTCCACGAAGAACCGGCAGCGATCCCGTACAAGATCTTGGAGAGCACAGTCAAGTGTTTCCACTCGGGAGGAGAAGCACTGCGGTGGAACTAGGGGCCTAAACACACAAATAGCGTGGAGCTTGAAGATAAGAACCTTCCTGTCCTTTGCCCCACCAACCTCAAAGTCAATTAAGGGACGATGGAAGCGCAGGAGATCCCGACCAAGTCACGAGATGTGTACGAGCGACTCGAACATATTGGACGAGGCACCTACGGCGATGTAAGCGGCTTGCGTTTGCTGCCTTTTACCGATCTTGAGCTTTTGTAACGGAGTCTCTGTTAGGTGTTCCTATGTGAGGTTGTCGAGACTCGAGAGCGTGTCTGCATGAAAGAAGTCGATGTGACCTTCCTCCCCTCCGACGATCGGTAAGCTGGTCAAGCAAAGGCAAATTCAGCAAGCTGAGCTGACAAATGACTTGATTTCTTTCTCGTTGAATCGTCAGAATGCGATGCCTGAACGAAGTCGCGTTACTGAAGCATCTTCCTCCTCATCCTAACATCGTTGGATTTCGCGACGCTTTCTGGGCTGAATGCACTGGATCCAGCGCTCAAGTTCTCGTCCTCATTCTTGAATACGCAGATGGAGGAGATCTCGAGAATTATCTGCGTTCTCTAGCTGGTTCATCGATGCCAGAGGAAGAAGCACGACGTATTTTCCTGCAACTTGTGCAGGCAATCCATCATCTGCACAGCCATCGCGTGGTACATCGCGATCTAAAGAGCGGCAACGTGTTCCTCTTTCGCTCAGGGCGAGTTGTGCTTGGTGACTTTGGGTCTTCCAAGCGACTGCCGTCCAGGTCTGGGTCGGTATTGGAGTGTGAAGCTCGAAATTTGACTTCGACAGTCGTTGGGTCCCCGCTCAACATGAGTCCCGAGATGTTGGAGGGCGAACCTCACGGCTTTGCCACGGACATTTGGTCGCTGGGATGTGTGCTCTATGAGATGGTCTCGGGAGGGAAGCCGGCGTTTGCTGCGCCGTCCTATCCTGCTGTTGTGTATCGTATCACCCGAGGCACTTATGATCCACTCGAGCCCACCTCGGTTGCTTTACAAGTACACAACCTGGTAGACAGCATGCTACAAAAGGATCCTCCGACACGACTTCGTATTGCGGATGTCCTCCAAACATCTTGGCTAGAGACGCACGGGGCCTCGGCCGAGTCTCTCGAACTCGAGAGCTCTCCACAACGAGAGATGAGTGCCTATCAACAGGATTTGAAATCAGATACTGAGAAGCAAGGCTTGGTTCCTCCTACTACGCCGGTGGACAGCAGTCTGGTCGACATCTCAATCGGAGTCTCAACGTCGAAGCAGACATTCCTTTTGCCTCCACCAGCTCCAGCTGGAATAGCTGTTCCATCAAAGGGCAGGATTCATCGCCCCCGGCAAGAAGCTAACCACGTTCGAGACCCACTCATACGAGTAGGTTGTTCCAGTCTCAATTTGTTGATAATTGAGACAACTAACACCTCTGTATCTGTAGCTTGACGTGGACCCACCACCTCTGCCGGTGCTCCCACCTAGAAAACACGTCTCAATACCAGTTTCCATCTCGTTCAAGCACGTTATTCCTGCTCAACCCTTTTCAGGGCTCGAGATTCGAGGCGTTCGAATCACTCGAAGAGCTCGACTCCAGAAACCAACATCAGCCCCCAAGCCACACAAGGTCCCACCTCAGTAGATCCATTCGGTTAGCATCATCGGAGACAATACACTTATCTCCGTAACTAGTCTCTAAGCCGAGCCTTCCACTTGGTTGCTAGCAGCACTTGTGCGAATCCGATGGATGCCACTTGCCGCTGCTCGCTCTTTACCGCTGGTCTTGAAAGCAGAGGCGACCAACGCAGCATATCTGATCGAGTCCAGAGCCTTGCGCAAATGCGTCACGGCTGACGACACGTTGGTGATCATGATGGTGGAAGCTGCGTTGTCTCCATCAAGGTAACATTTGAGCAGCATCGTCAGCTTGGAGTTCCGGTACGGAATGTGCCCTGTACCTTGACGCGCCTGCACTCGAATGCACTCCTTGAGCGCCAGCAGACTCGAATTGATCTCTCGCGCCTCTTTCTGCTCCTTGGAGTTGCGTGCCAAGCCCTCGCCCGTGTACTCGGCGCCAGCGAGATCCACCAGAACAAACATTCCTCCAAAGCATTTCGCTTTCTCAGCATCAACACGCGCCTTCATGGCGTCAACTTCCGCCTCCTTCTCAGCAACTTGACGACGTAAAGCATCCAACTTATCCTGATCCGCTTGAGATGGTTGCACGCCAGAAACAGCGTATTTGCCATCCACAACGACGTACATTTGCGACTGAATCGCGATGAACAAGTCGTCACGAGCTTTCCCGACCGGAACGACGCGTGACTGCGCCGAGGCGACGTCTCGTCGAGCTTCAGCGAGCTCGGAAGTCACGATCTCCAACTCCAAAACCGCGTGAGACCGACTGCTCTGGCTGTGAAGCTCCGACGTGCCCTCAGCGCGAAGACTTCGCCCTTGGCAGATGATCTCCAGGACACTTTGGGCCGAATCTCCGTAAGCAGCTTGTAGGGATTGCGTCAAGACTTCTCCGTTGGGCCCCACGGTCGTGGCACTTCGCACGTGGATCGATCCATCGGCGTCTTCACGGACGAAGCCAGGTTGGCGCTCGTTCATCAGGTCGAAGACTTTGCCGTTGTACAACTCGTAGAATCGGACCTGAACCAGCAGCTTCCCGTCGCTTTCGGCGAACAAATCTTGCACCAAACGCTGGCACATGCCGAGCTCAGCGCCGTAGCCGAAGATGGTGTGGGTCTTGCCGCTGTTCGTGTGGCCATACGCGAAACAACACGACGTCGAGCCACTCAGCATCCCTGGGACCAGGGGCTTGATTGCTTCTTCGTACGCCTCACTGTTCTCCGTTGAGAGCACCCCCGCGAAGTTGGCGAACTTCTTGTCGGCGTTCACCACGCGCACGCCTCCACTCTCATCAGCAGCGTATTCGACGACGGCATCTGCTTGCTCGGACGCAGCCAACGGCCGAGGACGGATAAAAACCTTAGTCATGGCAAATAAAAAAAAAAGCTTGTTGCGATGAAACTAAAACGAAAAGTGAGCTCACAAGGTCGACAAGAATGATGGTACTTATCTGGAAATGCCGCAACACGAAACGAAAGTGAAGTCTCGTGACGATGTAGCTGCAACTTTAGAGCGTGGACTGGAGCGCTCCAGACATGAGTTGCTGCTGCGTGTATTCCCACAGCATCAACGCTCCACTCACATGCACGTTGAGCGAGCGGACGAGTCCGAACTGGGGGATCTCAACACAAATGTCGACGAGCTGCAACACGTCCACGGGGATGCCTTCCTTCTCCCGACCTAGAACGAGCACCATCTTACGCGGCAGCGTATAGTCCGCGAGACTCACGCTAGAAGCTGTCTGCTCGACAGCCACAATGGTGTACCCCTCGCTCTTCCAGCCAAGCAGCGCCTGCCGCAGGTCGTCGCCTTGAGGTCGAACTTCCTCCAGTGGCATCCACTTGTGAGCCGTAGCGCTGACCGTCGCGAACGTGGCGTCCTGCTGAGCCAACCGGATGTTCGGCACGATGAGCTTCTGAGCATTGAAGATCTCGCAGGTCCGGGCCAGTCCCGCCAGGTTCGGCGTCTTGTCCACGAGGCTGGCACACATGATGAGCGGCTGTCGAGGCCGCTGACGTGCGTTGAGCGTATCTCCACGACGAGCTGCGTCAAAGTCCGCTCGCAGAGCTGCCGGTAGGGCTGCGTCCTCGAGCAGCAGCGCTGATGTGTCGATCTTACGCTGCACAGTGAGAGCTCCGCTAGGAGCAGCGTGCGAAGACGGCGCAGCACCAACTGACGCCGTCGGGGCGAAGTTCTCGAGCTGATACTGCGCGTACAGCTCGTTCATGGCGTTCTTGAGCTGCTCGCTGAACCGCAGAGCTTCGTCACGTGGTAAGAGCTCTCCGAACTCGCTGATGAAACCGGAAGACAGCATGCCAAGCAGCGAGCTCTCGTAGTCCGGGTGGAAGTCTTCTAGTTGGTGCGCTTGACGACGCAGCATTCTCTTGCACTCCTTATTGTTACTCAAGAACCGCGCAGTTCCTTCCAGAAAGCGCAGACCAGGAGCGTCGCTGGAGCTTTGTTGGAGTTGGTGAACGTGGCGAGGAAGGACCTTGGCTAGGAGGAACTGGGCCAACACTCGGGTGTATCCGTGCGAGGTGTTCAGCCACGGCAACATCGTCTCCAGCAGCTCTCCACAGTCCACGTCGAGGCTTTCATCGTCCAGCTTGTAGTTCGCGAGATAGGCAGATACGAGGAGCAGCGAGGCGCCAACTTGAGGCATCAAGTTGGCGTCCTGGAGCATTGGAAGCAGAAGGCCCGAGCAGATCTCACGTGGGAACTTGGTGGCCATCCGCATGCCGAAAAGCTCCATGTAGTAGCGGACGCTAGGCAGTTGAGGGACTGCGAACGCAGTCTGCAGCGTGGGGAGCAGTTCGATCAGCTGGAGCTTCGTGACATGCGCACTAACGATGCAGAGCGCTTGCCAAGACCGCAATTTCATCCCGAAGCCATCCGAGTTGAGCATGTGCTGCTTTTGCCAGTCAGGCCTCACGTTGAGTGCAAGAAGGCGGGCAAGTAGCACGTCCATGAGCTGCTGCGTATCGTCGCTACTAACTGCGACATCATCCAGAAAACTGAGCACGACAAGGCGCACGAATCGGTCCTTTGCGTTGCTTGCGATGGCTGGTGTTTGGTTCTTGCTGTTGCCAACAGGAGAGAAGCCTTGGAAGCCTTGAAATGGAGCTCCAGTGTCCATCGTCAGTTGTTCCTTTTCGTCGATCAGCGGCTCCTTGTAAAGCAGAAGAGCCACTAGTTCATCCGCGAACGTTAGCGCTGGAGAAGGGTGGGCGCGCCACGTCTGGCACAAGCGGCAAGCCAAGTGGAAGATCACATTGGGGCGATGCCGGGAGCCAAGGCGGATGAACTCTGCGATCCACTGCTTCATCGTCGCGTTCAGCTCTGCGCGCAACAGGAAAACTGGCTGGAACATGCAGACTACGACGGCACGGGTGAGAGCGTCAGGCTTGGCCTTGCTGTCGCTGTAAGCGGTCCAGACTTCGTCCAGGAGACTGTTCAATTGGTCAATGCCATTCGCTTCACTGGCCAACGGGGCAGCCAACTGCGAGAGTGTAAGGGACAGCACGTTTACCATTCGAACCAAAGCCAAAGGGTCCATTCCTGCCGAGGGTAGTGCCTCAACACAGGAATCATAGGCTGCTCGCAACAGCTCCAAGTTGATAAACGAAGAGGCTTCAACGACTTGATGAAGCAGCACCCATTTGCTGGCAGCGAGACTGATGGCACATCGAGCGTCGAGCTTGCCACTGTATCGTCGACTCGTATCAAGAGCGAGAAGAAGCGGGAGAATCCGCTCGCTTTCAAAGGCGCGTAAAGAATCCACAGCGGCGGTGTTCGCCCCGATGATGGACAGACACTTGGCAGCTAACGCCAAGTCAAAGACCGAGCGATCGGACGCTCCTAGAGCGCTCTTCAGCTCGTCACAAAGTGCGTCAAGCGCGTCCATTTCCTGCAGTTCACCCGTCGAGTTCATGTCGTGGATGCTCATCTGAGAGAGCACAAACACAGCGGACGGCACGATCTCCAACGTCTTCTCCTTTTCGTGGTCTCCATCCTCGTCGTGGGCAGAGTTTACGTTGTCCAGCCAGCTCCGGACCACGGCCAGGGCCGAGTCGAAAAGGAACAAACAGTTCACTTGTCCATCGTAGAAACTCTCACGTTGAAACGAGAAGGTGCAACCTCGCGACGAACAGCTACTGACGAGTTCTTGGACCTGTTCTTCAAGCTTGGCAACCAGAAGCACTAGTCGCGCGGTATCCAGCTCGTTCACAGGAGTTTGGGACAGCAATTCACTGAGCGGGGCACGCAGCGACACTTTTACGGGCAACGTTTTAGGTTCGCTTGTGTTTTCTGCGGTGAAGACCAGCAGCCTTGCTAGTTGAACAGAACTCAGCACATCTTCAGCATTTCCTTTCTGTAGGTACGCTTGAAGCGAGGCAGCTAAAGCTGCTGCAAAGCTAGAAGAGTTTTCGACACTGGAGGCTTTCGTCCATGTCAAAAACTGCAACAACGCCTCGCCGTTGTCGCTAACCAAGCTGCCGACGGGGAAGACACAAAGAACACGAGCCAGCGTGGACAGCGGAAGTGACGACGCACTGACAAAACCTCCAGTGAGAGCGTGACTCAAAGCACGCAGCATTTTCGTTCGCATCGCTTGCGAGAACGACTGCATAGCGTGGACATCCAGTAAGAAGCGCAGTCGGTCAACTGCTGCCGCACTTAGCAGCATCTTCGTAGCAGCGGAGGAGGCAGCTTGCTTGAGCTGGGCAGACTGGAAGGCTTGCAGCATACTCAGCAGAGCCTCTGGCGAGTGGCTGTCTGCGCCTTCGCCAAAGATTGCGTCTTCAATCGCAGCAACGAAGTTATCTAGCACGCTCTCCTGGTCGCTTTCGGCGAATTGGAAAGCTAGGAACGAAGCCAGGAAGTCAGCCACAAGAGCCTGGAAGCGAGCGCGATGTGCGTGTTTGAAGAGCACCGGATCGTTGCAGGCACGTAGTAACGGACCAAGCAGAAAGCTCTGGAAAGCCGGAGAAGAAGCGAATGAGGCTTCGTGGTCAACTTCGCTACTCGTCAAGCGTTGCTTTTTCCATCCCTGCCAGCCTTGCACGCAGGTCTCCATGAAATTGGAGATGAACAGGCGCTTCACGACCGGGTTGTCGTGTGCAAACAAACGAACCAGCAAGCTCTGCATCCAGTCGAACGTCAAGTGCACAGGCCACTGCTCGCCGTCTTGTTGGTGCTTTAATTCGACGTGGACAATCAAGTGGCTTGTCAATAACCCCGCCACTTGTGGCCACACTTGCTCAATGAGGTGCTGTTCGTGGTGCATCTGGATGACTTCAGACGCCGTGAGGAAGCTCTGCCACGTATCCACCCACGTAGCTCCTTGCGTCTTCGACTTGACCTTCGAGTTCTGAGGCTCTAGCAACGTGAAATGCGAGAACGCCACCTTCAGAATGTGCAGCCCCTGCTTACGCAGTAACGGGTCGTCATGCCGCAACGCGAAGCACACAAGCTGCTGCAGCTTCGTGTCCGCAATCAATTCACGCGGAGCTTTCGGCACGACGATACACACCAGATACAGCAACTCGTGCGGAAAGGCCCCTCCTCCCGTCGTCGTTTGAAGCGGCTCCCAAGCCATCACCACCATCTCCAGCAATTTCCGATACGTCGCCAGCCCAGCGGTGGCATCTTCCAGTATCGCTGGTACAACATGAAGCACCACTGCTCGCAGAAATTGAGGATAGCGTCTCCAGCTTTTCGTCGCCTGTTCACAAATTTCCATAGCACCTTCTACCAGCCCTTCCACTTTCTGCTGCAGCAACAGCTCTAGTAAGCAACACAATGATCCATGACTGACAGCCATTTCCTCGTCATCACTCCTACAGTCTCCATCTTCCTTCAGCAGTCCCTGGACTTTTCGAAAAAGCTCCTTCGCCGTCTTCTCCCCTTTTTCATACTTCACAGCTAGCTGTAGTAATGTCCGAATCATTCCTAATGTTGCGTGATGCAGCGTAGCGTACCGTTGACGTTGCAGTACTGGCAGCAGTACTGTGGTCGTCAAAGCCCCTGTCAAAAACTGCGTCGCTAACTTCTCCGATGTCAAAAATGTCTGCAGCTGTTGGTCCAGTAGCACGGCAGCCGTCACCAACGTGAAGTGATAGCGTTCATCGTTTTCGACTGTCGGGAGTGGTGTCAAAAATGCCACCAAGTTCTTGGCATCGTTGTCGAAAACTTCTTGGATCTCTTTCTGGTCGAGTGCGATCCCCGTAGCCACCAGCTCGAACTGCGCTTCCGCCTCCGCCACGTCCAGCACCTTGCAGTCTCCGTGCAGCTGGCGGTAGCGCTGCCAGCGCGTCCAAGCCGCCGCTACGGCCGCCTCCGCTGTCGTCACCTCCGCCATGAAGTCTCCTGACGTGTGATTGGCTGAAAACGTTTTTGATTAAAACGAAAGTCGCCAATATTTGACACTTTGCCTCCAGCCATCGATAGCCATGCACTTCTGCCCGTGCTGCGGTAACATCCTGCTCGTGGAGCCCGACGTACGCAGCTTCTCATTATCGACGCCTTCGCTGCTCTCACAGGCTAACGACTGTGCATTTACCACAGTCCGACGGCATGCGCTTCTTCTGTCAAACGTGCCCGTACCTGTTTCAAATCAACGACAAGGTGGAGAAGAAGGTGCCGCTGCAGCGCAAGCAGGTGGACGACGTGCTGGGCGGCGACGAAGCGTGGGAGAATGTCGACCAGACCGAAAGTATGTCGAAAACTGCTGTCGTGCTCTGTCATTATTGGCATTTTCGACAACTGCACTCACCTGTGTCTGTGTGTTTAAAACAGCACGCTGCCCGCACTGCGAGCACACCAAGGCGTACTTCATGCAGATCCAGATCCGGTCGGCCGACGAGCCGTCCACCACTTTTTACAAGTGCGTGCAGTGCAAGAAGCAGTGGAACGACTAGGCCGAGACTCCTGCATACGCCTTCCCATCTGAATTCATAGACATCTCCTTGCTCTGCTCACGACTGCGGTGGTTCTGGTTGGAAGTTCAACGAGGATATTAGTTACTTGGCTAGGAAATAGGAGGCTGGACACGATCAGTGGTTCATGCGAGCAGCTCGCTGTGTGCGTCGACAGTTGTCGCACGTCCGGTTGCAGTCCGAGCGCTGGAACGTTTGGCCGAAGTACGAAATGAGCAGCTGGCGACGGCACGTCGTGTCGTCCTCGCAGTACTCGCCCATTGCGCGGAGCTTCTCGATGTGCACGGCGCGTGTCTTCTTCGTCATGCCCTTCTGGGGCATGGACAGGATGTTGCGCATCTTGGAGATGTCGCGCGGACTGTAGAACAGGATGCACTGCGACGGCTTGCCGTCTCGCCCGGCGCGCCCGGCCTCCTGGTAGTAGCCTTCGATGGACTTGGCTACCGAGAAGTGGATCACGAAGCGCACGTCCGGCTTGTTGATACCCATGCCGTACGCGATTGTGGCGCACACGATGCTGAGCTCGCCGTTCTGCCAGGCTTCCTGCACCATGTGCCGGTCCGTCGCGGACTGGCCCGCGTGGTAGAAGTCGGCGCTCAGTCCGCGGTCGAACAGGTAGTTGGCCACATCTTCGCAGTCCTGTTTCGTCATGCAGTAGACGATACCCACTGCGTCTGGCGCAAACGTGGTCGAAATGAGCTTGTAGAGTTCCTCCATGGCTTTCTTGTCCCCGCCACGGGGTTTGTCGCGCACTTCGAACGTGAGGTTCGTGCGGTTGAAGCTCATGGTAAACACCTTGCCTTTCGAGATCCTGAGTGAGCGCTGCACGCCCTGAATCACCTTTGGAGGCGCCGTTGCGGTCAGAGCCATGACTGGAATGTCTGGAAACGTGTCTTTCAGCAGCCCCAGCTGACTGTACTCGGGCCGGAAGTCGTGTCCCCACTGACTGACACAGTGCGCTTCGTCGATGACAAATCTGGCCAGCGCTCCATTGCGATGCAGTACATGGAGCAATTCCATCATCTCGGGCGACTTGGCTATCTTCTCAGGCGTCAAATACAGCAGCTTGACGCTCGGCTCGGGGCGCCTTAGCTCGGCTGTGACGGACCTCTTGAGTGTGAGCGACGTCTGGCTTGTCAAAAAGGCCGCGGGGATGCCACAGCCCGGATTGTTGATCAGCGCCATGACCTGGTCTTGGATCAAAGACAGCAGCGGCGACACCACGATGGTCACGCCCTTGGAAAGCACCGCCGGTAGCTGGTAGCACAGACTCTTGCCTCCTCCAGTGGGCATGAGCACGAAACAGTCTTCTCCTCTCATGGTGGTCTCGATCACCTGGCGCTGGTTCTGCCTGAAGCCATCATTGCCGAACACGGCCTTGTTGGCCCGGCTCAGCTGGTCCTGCGGCTCCGGGGCCGTCATGTCCAGGAAGTTAGCGCTAGTGATGAGATGTTTACTCGTTCCTAGAGGTTTATTGAACGTCTCTGGGCGCCGTCGACTCTGGCGGATCAGATCCAGCGCCGTGTTGGGCTCTCGGTTCTCCGCCTCGTCGTCTGAAGCCTCGTAGAAAGAGCGCGCGCGCTTCTGGCGGGAAAGCGAGTGGCTCAGTGGCGCGTCGTCCAGCGTCAGGTCGATGGCCGCGGGCTTAGCTTCTAGTGCTGCTGCAGAGGAGTCTGTTCGTGCGTGGAAGTGCGCGTCAATGGGCACGAAGGCCGCTGCCGCCTTCTTCTTGCGAGTCACCACCGCCTTCATCCCGCGCAAAAGTTGCAGTGCCGTGTTTGCTTGAACTGAACTGCTAAACCGAATAGAATGTCTCATCAAATGTCGGTGTATATGTGGTTTTTAAAGGATACAACGTTGTCAGAGTGTATTACGTGGCGCACACGAACTCAAGTCACTGTCGAAAATGCCGGCGTACGATAGCTGGGGCTCGGCGGCAGAGCGCTTCGACGGCGCCATGTGCCTGGGCGTGGACCTGGGCACGACGAACTCGTGTGTGGGGCTGTGGATGGTAGACCGCAACCACGTCAAGATCCTCAAGAGCCGCGTGGACCGCGGACGCACGACGCCGTCAGTCGTGCGCTTCGACCCGGACAGCCAGCGGGTGGACGTGGGCAGCGCCGCCGTGACGCAGGAGACGTGTCCTCCCGTGGGGAATACAATTCGCTCGGTGAAGCGCCTCATGGGGCAGAAATTCGACAGTAAAGCTGTGGAGGTTGCGCGGATGTACGCGGCCTACCAAGTGGCACCGACGAAACAGCAGAATGTAGCAGTGCAGGTTGTGCGAGGTGGTTCGAAGGTTGCGGTGCAGCCGGAGGAGGTCTCCGCTGCTGTACTAACCGAGCTCAAAGCTTCAGCCGAGGCCTATTTTGACGGTCAAACTAGACTGGACAATGTGGTGATCACGGTTCCGGCCTACTTTAGTGATTCGCAGAGGAAGGCGACCATCACCAGTGCTTCAATGGCAGGATTCAAGGCTGTGAGACTGCTGAACGAGCCGACAGCAGCTGCTATGGCCTACGGGTTGTTCCTGTCGGGCACCAAGATGGTTACAGTTTTTGATTTCGGTGGCGGAACGCTGGACGTGTCGCTGTTGAGTATTCAGGACGGCAAGTTTGAGGTTATGGGCATTGGCGGAGACACGAATCTCGGAGGAGAGGATATCAACAATATCCTGGTCGATCATTTGCTGGAGGTGCTTTACAAGCATCACGATGTGACTAGAGCGCAGGTTGGGGAAGCAGACATGGTGAGGCTGAAGAGAGCAGTGGAGAAGGCCAAGATTCAGCTGTCGGAAGAGGACTACGCCGATATTTCCGTGCAGGAGATCGCTGGTGTGAAGAAGTTCACGTACACGCTCATGCGACGCAAGTTTGAGCAGCTGTGCGACCCGATCTGGAAGAAGTACGTTGTTGAACTCCGTGATGGCGACTTGTCGTGCTGGGTTACTAAGGAATTGATGTGTATTTTGCTGCAGGTGCCTTCGGATTTTGTCGGGTGTGCTGAAAGAAGCAGAGGTGGAGCCTGTGGATATTGATGAAGTGATCCTGGTGGGAGGATCTACGCGGATCCCGATCTTACGCTCGAAGATCTCGGAGGCGTTCGATGGCAAAGTGAGTCGCAGCTTGTCATTTGTGGTCAAGTGCTGTTTACTAACGCGGCTGTGTTTCTCGTGTTGCGTCCCATTTCAGGAACTCTGCATGTCTGTGAACGCCGACGAAGTGGTGTGCGAAGGCGCCGCTATCCAGGCTGCCATCTTGAGCGGCATGGACCAGCGTGTCTTCCGTGATGTGCTTATGATGGATGTCCTTCCGCTGCCTATTGGACTCGAGACGGCGGATGGGGGCATGGAGGTGATCCTTCCTAGGAATGCGCGCATCCCCACGACCGTGACGAAGTACTTCCAGACGTACGAGGACGATCAGCGTGGACTCACCGTCGAGGTGTATGAAGGTGAAAAGGAGATCGCCAAGGAGAACGACCACATCTGCTACTTCAACTTCGCGCTGCCCCGGGACAGAATCGGCAAGGCTGGCGAGTTCGCGCATCCAGTCACCTTCACTATGAACGCGAGTGGAATTCTGCAGGTCCAGGCTGGTGTGCACCACGACTCGGAGGAAGCGCCGATGTCCAAGTCTGCCATTTTCCTCATGGCGGGCTACATCTTCGCTCTCTTCGCCTTCTACGTCTTCTTCCGCATCTTCTTCGCGGAAGAGAGAGACATTACCGCAGCATGATAGCGTCGACCGACACGCTCAGATAGATAGACTGGTACGCAGATTTAAGATTAACGTCGTTTGCTATTGTCATGAGGCTCGGAAGCGCTCAAGGTGGGTCGAGGTTGAAGACGCCAAGTACGCGTCGATTAACTCCCAGCGTTTGTTACCGGATCGATCAGCATCGCCATCGTCTGGCTTCACCGGTGCTTTCGAGGGATGACACTCGTAGAAAAGCTCCACCGCGTTCAAAGCTGCTTCCATACGTTCGCCTTCCAGCCTATGCAAGGGATAAAATAACGTTAGTGACAAGGAGATCAAAGGTTTGACCAAGCAACTCACAGGAGCGACAGCAGATAGTCGATGTTGGCTGTCGCGGCCAGATACTCCATGAAGCCTGGCTCAAACGGAGTGCCTTGGATGGCCGAGTAGTCTTCGCGCTTTGCAGCTTCAGAGAAGCTCTCCTGAACGAGGCGGACACTATCTGCCAACTCTGCATTATCTTCCGAAGCTTGGTCACTTGGCTCAGCATCAAGAAAGCATGACGTCTCCAGCAACTCATTCAGCACCGACCCAAACGCGCCAGCGTGGATAATCCTCATCAACGCTTCGAAGCGAGCGACGGGCCGTGGGATGACCATAGCGCACTTGACAGCGAAGCCATACAAGTCCAGTTGTTTGACGATATCGGCTCCCTCAGGTTCCTCTTCTGCCAGCGCAGTTAAATCTCGCAGATGAATCACGAACGCAGGGACATCGATCTGGTCGAGAAACGGGCACCTTTGGAGCAACGTGACCATACGCTCAAGCACTGGGCGAATACTCGACACGGGGATTCCAGCAAAGCGCAAAGTGCCAGCACTTCCATTTGTCCTTTGAGGACCAGTACTCCTTGACTGCCTGCTGTTGTGCTTCAAGTGGATCAGTGGCAACGTCAAGACTTCCTCCCAGACTTGTCGGCCACAGTCCAGCGATCTCACGAACGATTTCCGGCAAAGCGGGATCATAATCGTTGCCAACGACCGCACCATTCCTAGCCGCAGCATATTCGCTAGGACATCTTCCCACAAATCCGCAGCTATAACTTCAAAGTCGAGCATCAGTTGGCTCACACATCTCAGCACCCAAGGCTGATCTACAGAAAATCGACGGAGAAGACTGCGCGTGAGAACTTCCTTGTCGCATTTCAAGACGAACGGCATGTCGTACGGCACTCGGTGCTCTTCGAACGCCACCATGTGCGTGCAATGCTTGGTGTACCCCAGTAGCTCCTTGAAAAATGGATCGGAGCTTTGGATTCCGTACTTCGTCGTCACGTACTGATCGACAGCACTATGATGCAGCTGGCCCAGCCTTAAGATAACGCGTAGCGCTCTCATCTTTGCTCGATACGTAACGCCAGCCAGTGGACGCAAATCTTTTGCAAAGTCGACAAGGAACTTCAAGACTTGGTCGCCAAACGCATCACCCTGCTTCACGCTCGCACTTGTCAAATACAGTATTCTTTTCGCGTAGTCTTCGTCTGCTCGATCCAGGTTTTCCAGCTCAACAAGTTCGAACGGATTCTCCTTCGGTTCTTCGCCTGAGCTGCCATTGTCAACATGAACAGCGTCCTGAACGAGCCATTCACGAACCAATTCAAGCCGAAGCTTTTCTTGCTGCAACTGCAACAGTTCTCCGATGCTGTTGGCCACTGCATGAAGCTTGTCGTTGCTGTGGGTGTAGAACCACAGCGCGTATCGTCTGTACAGCTCAAGGAAAAGCTTTTTGGGCTCCGAAACCATCGCAAGCAGTTGGCTGGTCTGCTTCTTGTCGTTGATGACTTCAAGCAAACTCGACGTCTGGGAGCTTGCATTACGCAGCAGCAACTCAACCTTCACACGCAGAATCTTCGTTTCAAGTCTCGTCAGCGCTTCGTGGCCAGTGAACGAAGCATTGGACAGGTCATCGCCAGTATTCCCACCCGACACCGCAGCGTTAAGTGCAAATTCCAGCGCCTTCAGCTTGTCTTCACCCAGTGGGAAATTCTCAGCGAGCCACTCGGCGGCAGTCACTAGGCTTTCAACGTCGCTTAAACATTTCAAGATGCTTTCAAACGCACTGAAGTGAACTACGCTAGCAGCCCCGTTGCTATCCCCCAAAGCGTCTTGCTGTGAGTTTGTAGTGATCATGTTCTTCAACAGCAGCATCTGCAACTCATCCGGCTCCAGTCCAAGAGGATCCGCAAGCCCAATCAAGCCATTGAAGTTCTCCTTGGTCACCACTTTTGCCAGTACTTCTCGAGGATTTGCAATCAGCTCATGAAATGAAATCTTCGCCTCAAGCTCCTTGCTATCTCGAGCCAAATTGCTTTTTGCTTGAAAAGCTGCAAACGTTTTGAGATTGCGCAGGACTTCCATCCTCCGCTCCACTTCTCCACGCTCGCGGTAGCTTGTGTTCTCGAGAAGCAGCCGAAAAATAAACAGGAGGCGATCGTAGTCCTGGCCTGCAATCTTCGGAATGCTTTTGAGCAGCAACTTCACCAAATGCTGCTCGTGAATGTCTTCAATCACACCGGCAATCTTGTCCTGGTACTCAAGATTAACGGAAGCAGATTCTTCCAGCAAGAGCGCCTCTGCGTAAACCAGGGAAGGAAAGCCGTCGTCGATCTGGTAATGCCGCGTGAACTCCAGAACCGTGTAGAAGTCGTAGTTACTTCGGGTAATCAAAGTTGGGACGAGCCGATGAATGTACTGCAAGTCACGACGTCCGCTTTGAAAGGCCTTGTGGTCGCACTCGATTCCCAGTAAATTGAGGTAGTGCCACCACCGCGCATTGCCTTCCAGCTCCACGCACTGATGCAAAAACCCAATCTGCTGCCAGGCACGAGCAGCGTCCGCACCAATGAACGCCAATTGCTGGAAGCGATTGAAATCCTTCGCCACGTTCTCACGTGAAATCTGCCTTCTGAACGCGTGGAACGCGTCCTCTTGCTTCATCGCCAGCATCAGGCTGTGAAAATAATACCACACGTTAAGCTCCCACATCAAAAGCAAAGCGTTAACGCAGCAACGTACCCGAGCGCCAAGTAATTGTCGATCTCCTGTGACTGAAAGACAGTGGATAAAAGCTTCCCCATCTGCGTGTTTACAACACTTGCTGCATCTTCAGGAAGCGCTTGCATCGACATCAAGGCCTGCAGACTGAGCAGATCTGCGCACTGTTCGACGAGGAACGAAACGTAACGCTTGGATGCGATCGTGTCTTTCGGTTCGCCTCTTTGTCGGAAGTTCTTGTGCTCAGCGACCGCAAACCGTGTCACAAGTTTCATCGCCTCGTAACTGGGTAGAGCGCAGGCATCTCCTCGGTACCATCGAGGATACAGCCTCCACGATGCTGCATGATCTTTTGTCGGCAGAATGTTGTGCTGGGTAAACTGGAGGATTTCGTTGACGAGCATTGTGTTCTTGAGAAGAACCAGGATCTCGTCGAAGGCCTCTTTATCGCACATGCAGAGCGCGTACCTCAACAACTCCAGCGTGTACACCGGTGCTTGGATGCGTGCCATGTGAGCTGGCAGAAGTTGCTGGTTTCGGGTGACGGGGATATCGTAGATTGCCTTCACGTTGTTTGACGTGTAGAGGGAAAGGGATCTAGCAATCCTCTTGAGTGCGTCAGCGGGGTGGAACTTTCTCGTAAGGTCGGAGTCTGCTTTGTTGACTGGTGAGCTGGACAGGTCAATGCCGGTGTTCGCTCTTCTCGAGAATAAATCGCGTGAGAAGCGCATCGCTTGTAAGATCGAGCCGCTTCTCGCAGCGCTCTGAGCGATTAAGAACTGGCACACCTTCGACTCGATACCTACAGCCGATGCAAATCGATTCAAATCAAAAAGGAGCCGAGTCCTCTCGTCGTCTTGTTGCAGCGTCTCAGGGGCGTCATCCAGTAACTGAGTCCGTGGTCTTTTCAGCGAACGATTCGAGTCGTTCGACACTACCGCGCGCTTCTTCCCTTTTCCTTTTCCAACGTACGAAACAGGAGCGGCTGGGGCATTTCCGTCCGAAAGATCAGCATCAGCATCAGTAGAGTCTTCCGTGAACAAGATTTCAGGTTTTATCAACTGCTTCAGCTTCAACTCGCACTGTTCAGGATCACGCAGCGCCGACAGGGAGAGTAACACTCCGTAATCGGCCTCAACTTGGGAGATCCTTTGGAGATCAGACAGAAGTACATCAGACAACAAATAGTCCTGGCTTTCAGTGTACGTCCTAACTGAATCATTCCGTGTGGCATCAGCCAAGTCAACCAGTGCCTTCAATTCAGCCAAGTACTCGGCCACAAGAGCCTTCAGCATGCACAAAACAAACGATTGAGGCTCGCCATCATCCGTATTCTCATCTCGTTGTACTCCTTCCATCTCTTCTGCCTCGAGCGCCAACAACGTAACGCCAAATTCAATTATTTCTTCGAGAAGGGTCACGTACATCATCAAGTGAGACTTTGGTTCCTTCCGCTTCTTCACCTCAGCAAGTGCATCCGTTGCCTTTGTCACCCTCTCCTCTACCTCTTTCAAACGCTCACTCTTTGTAAGCGTCACGTCCGAATCCGAAAGCAAGTTTTCCGTGAATATCACGGCTGCTCGGTCACAGAGTAAATCGCTGTAAGCGTCAACCAAGAGCATGGCATCCGTCAACGCTGTCGGCCTCGAAACTTGATTTAAAATGTGGGAAACCAATCGCGACGCACTCTTTGCGTCCGCAATGTCGAATTGCTTGATATCGTAAGCTGTCAGCATGTCCTGAATCTCCATCAAACGAACGTGCTCTTCAATCTCTGCTTGGTGTTCCGTTTTCCACGAACGCGCGCAATTGTTCGCGTAGCTCTTCAGCGCTGGGGAGTAGGGGGGCAGTGCCGAGCGCAGCAGCGCCAACGTGGCATCAGCGCGGATGTTAAGATCAGCTATTTCATCCAGCAGTACAAGTGCCCGCGATTCTTCTGCGGAACCAGAAGTCTGGATGGATTCCGCTAGCTCAGTGATGTAGTCGTGGAGGACCGGGTCCGCGTCGGCGTCACAAAACTGAAGGTATTTCTTCACGTGTTGCTCGACTTCTTCCGTCAAAGACTCGGTAGCGAATACGCGGTCTAGCATGCTCATTGCAATCGTTGCTGGGGTTTCACCTTCGAATACAGAAAGCGATATCACGAATTGATGTTCGGCAGCGAGATGCTTGACGTGGCGTAGCTTTTCGCTCAGGTGTTCAAGGCGCTTGAACGCGTCCCGTTCCGGTGGTTTCTCCTCGTCTTGTCCACTATGACCCTGGTGTTTAGAGCTCGAGTAGTTCGCTGAAGTTTGCAGCTTGAGTTCGTAAAAAGAAAAGTCGCCACCGCTTATCCCGTCCTGCTTGTCTTCAGCGTTGAGCAAGTTGCAAATACGGATAGCGGTATCCAAATCTCCTTTAGCTGCAGTAGCTTCCGATCTCTCCAAAAGCCAAAGCGCTAGCTCTGTGAGCAAAGACCGACTGTCTGCTTCCATTTCAACCTCACTTGCAGTTTCTGCTTTCGCTGTCGGGGGCTCCGCAACGTAGTCGATGAGAGTCGGTACCACCTCGTCTTGAATCCAGCCAGCGTAGGCCGACACTGGCAGCAATGCCGGCAAAAATCGCAGGAGCTTGCCGATATTGCGGGTCGTATCCCCATCCAGGTGGCGATTCCATAGTATCGTGACAGCTCTCATTGAGCCAAGTTTCACGTATCTCTCTAGCAAAGCCAGCACAGGCTTTGTTCGAAACAGGTCCCATTGTTCGCGGAGTGATCTTCCACTTGCTGCTTCGGTTGTAGATGAGCTACGCAGTAGCTGGAACGTTGTCCATTTGTACGACAGCTCGCTGATTTCGTCACACCATTGCAGTAAACTGGCCAGTAGTGATGATGACCTTGGGGAAGAGCTGGTGTACTCGCGGATGTTTGAAGCTACTCGCAGTAACTGCTGCAGCATGGCACGAGAGGCGTCATCGCTTTCACCAATATCCTTCGTGCATTTATCAAGCTTCGCTCGATAAACTTTCATGGACCGCTTGGTCATTAGCGAAGCGATCGGAACATTCACTAATGACTCGGCAAGTGTGGCAGCATCCTCGTCGAAACGGATTTCATGCGATTCACTGTCAAAACTTCCGTCAGCATCACCCATTGAAGAGTCAACGTCACGTGTAAGCAGTAGCAGAGAGAGACCACAAGGAGTTCGACAAGCCGCAACAGCTTCGGGCTGATTAGCGCTTCTGGTGCGCGGAAACAGCGCAATATTCGTCCACTTTGGCAGTTCTGTTGCCTCCAGTCTTGATACAACGTGCGCTGCGCCTTTCTCGCCTGACGTGGGGTGCACAAATCGAATGATTTCCAGTGACGGAGTTGAGCTTTCACCGTCTGGGGATCTCGCAACCGCTAGCAAAGAAGAAACTTCTGAATCGCGTTCTTCATGCCCGCATGGGCTCAGGATCGCAAAGCTGGTAACTCCAGTGACATCGGCCTCAAAAAGCTCCGTCATTTCACGCCAGTTCCACCTATCATTCGTCGTATGCACTCCGTCAGTAAATGCACCAGCAGTTTGGCGCAGGCACTGCGTTCCATCTATCTTACCATGACAGTTTTCCCTCAGATAGGAGCACCAGCAAGCTGTTGTTATCATCAAACGCCATGATGTCGATATTTGCTGTTCTGGAGTCGCACGCCGACACTTTCTACATGTACATGGCAGGAAAGTCTAAGCATCGCAGGCATCGATGAATCAGTAAGGTCCTTCGTTTCACGCACCTGAATGCCAGCCCGCCCCTCTTTATTCTGCGATGACGTTTTCCAGATACTAAAAAACACTCCATGGTTTCCAAGGATCAAGAACTCCTCAGTTTGAACGCGATGAATCTAAAAGCAAAACATTACGACACCATTAAAACGAAAGCACCCTTCTCCAAACACGGGTCCGCCCTTTCCTCCCACTCACCAGCATACAAGACAGCGCGTTTTCCTTCAGGTGGCCAACATTCGTCCGTTCAAACCGAATGTTCCTCAAGATGATACGCAACGCGTCTTTCGGCCTGTCATGCAGTAACTGCTCAAACTCCGCCAGCCTCAAGTCGCCCAAGCGCAGCAGCATCCCAGCCGACGTCACTGCCACCAAATCCTGGGAATCGCTTGAGCTCACGCTCTCCTGTTCCGACGCAAACCTGATGCAAACTACCCTACGCACCAAAAAAGGCAGCAAAGAAGCACAAATTAGCCCACTGACAGCATCCACACACCGCAAAAGTAGCTCTTCCGCACCTGTCCGAGCTGTCAGCCCGAACCACTCGGTGCCCGAACAGCAACTTCCCATTGCTCTTATACAGAAAAAGCGTTCCTGTCGAATTTGCAATGGCCAGGAACTCTCCACAGGCGCTGAAAGCCATGGCCAGCACCTGATTCTGCAGCTGAATGGTCTTTGAGGGTTTTACACCGACCTTTTCTTCATCAAAGATACTCACAAGCTCCACCTGCGTCTGGTCCTCCACAATGACAGCACTTTTGGACCCGTGGAGAGCGATCCAGGGGCCATTTTGGTCTTGAATTGAGGATTTGCGGTCTGCGTTTTGGTCCGTTTTTGGAAGAATCTCACGCAGCACAGACGCCGTGAATGTAAGTGCGTCCTTCAGGAACAGCTCCTCCAGGTCTTCTTCTTCTTCCTGGCGCAAGGTAGATAGCGTTAGCATTGCGCACACACAGCCAGCAGCACGATGGAGGTATTCGTACCGGCATGATAGTTGGCGCTCTTTTTGCAAAATGTGAGTGCATGTATTTGGTGTATCATACATGGGTTACCTATTATACTATATTGTAACACTAGCAAATAGCATAATGCATTTTATCTTGAAAATAAGTGTATTTGCTTCAACTTGACTGTGAAGGTGACTTCATTCAGCCGACTCTGCCAAACGGCAATGATCAGCCCTACGAGTTCCTCTGTGATGAATCAGACGGAGTTTGTGGTTCTTTCGTTCTGAGGACTCGCCTGCTGGTGGGTTGCCATCCTGGGGGTTCACCTGGTCACGTTCATGTTCAGCGCCTGCTACGCGAAATTCTACTGGGTCTTCGGGTCGATGCTTTGAGCTACTCAATGGAAATGTACGATGTGGGAATGCAGCGTGAATATTTTCACACAATTGCGTACGTTCATATGGTTCTGGCCGCAGCACACGGCGTCTTCTTGCTGCTCATAGTAGTCGGGTCATTTCGACGGCGTACGTTGGTGTTTTCGTGGAAAATCAAAAGATCAAGCAAGAGATCAAATAATAATATGGTTGTGAATGCTTGTGTAGCCTCGCTTTCAGAACGTAACTCATTCCGCTTGGTTGGCGGAGGGGAAGCAAGTCTTTATCGAATGGAAAGCGGCTGGAAAGACTCCAGAAGCTTTGCTGAATACGAACCCGGCGCTCCTTTCCAAGTACACAAGTACAACTTCACGTGTGAGGCTCTCCTGCATTCCAAGGCATCAGCAATCCATGCCCACAACAACGACACCATCTCAGCCTTGTATGCAGCCCTCCCTCAACGCAACGACTCGTTGAAGTTGCACGAGCACCACTGCTTCATCAACCTCCTCAGGCTGGGGCTCAGCTGGACCGGAAGCACGCCACCGCAATCTGCTTGGCAAACTATTATCAGTGAGTCCGTACAGTCCCACCCTGGCCAACACCACAGGACCTCCCCTCTCAGTCCGCCCTCGATCGATCGTTTAACCATCTCGCTTTCAGATTGCAAATCGCTCGCGAACCATGACAAACCAGTCGCCGGACAAGATGCACACGGAGGATTTCTCGCAGTTCATGAGCTTCATGGGGGCCTACATGCGCGCCGTAGAGCACGAGCGCGAAGATCACGTCATTATTGACCCGTATGCAGAGCCCCTCACGCATCAGATCGCACCGCAACTGGCGCCTCGACTTCGCAAATGGACCGAGAGCCTCGCACAGCCGGAAAACTACATCGCGCTGCGTACGCGCTACCTGGACGACGCCATCACTCAGCGAGGCTCTAGTATCCGTCAAGTTGTGCTCTTTCGCGCAGGACTCGACACAAGACCCTATCGGCTGGCATCCCTGCGAGATTGTCATGTATTCGAAGTGGACCAGAACATTGAGCTCTTCGAGCACAAAGTGCACGTCCTGGAAGCGCTGGATGCGCAGCTGGTCCCTTTCCAGCACGATATCATCGTGGCCGACGTGAACGACTTCAACTGGGAGGAGAGGCTGCTCACGGCCGGGTTTGACTCCAACATCCCGACGTTTTGGGCGCTCGACGGGGTCACCATGTACCTGGAGAAGGCGAGCAACGTCGCGTTACTCAAGACGATCGACATCTTGTCAGCTCCCGGAAGTGAAATCTGGGGAGACGTCGGCGGTCAGGCACTGAAAGAGGGCGAGATCGCGGTGTTTAAACAAGTGGACAAGCTCAGCCAGGAGGAACTGGGCACCCATCTCTTCCGTCTCGGCGACGACGACCCCATCCACGGCGTGTTTAGTGACCTGCCATGGGAACTCGAGCTCCAGGCGGAACTTGGGAAGCCTGGCACGCACTTTGGTCGGGAATGGGAGCCAGTGCTGTCCGTGAGGACCAAGGAACCCGTACCGTTGTCGTTCGTGCACGGCACGAAGCAGTAAAAGAAGAAAGAGAGGAGGGAGGGGAGCTGAGTAGTTAGAGCAGTGTGAATAATGAAGACTTATCATACTCTTTAGTACGTGACAGTGCGCTGCAGTCGGGTTTCTTTGCAGGTGACGCAGATGCAGTGGCCGCCGACGATCGGACAGGACACGGCTTTGGAATGCATCACTTCCCCCTTGTGGTAGTGGCAGAACTCGCGGTCGCAGAGCGAGCAGTAGTGCAGGATACGTCGGTCCAGAGCGGCCGTGAACGGCACCTTCTTCTTGTAGCGAGGGTCGTGGCACACGTGGCATTGGTTGCGCAGCGCTCGCGTCTCTGCGGGGAGATGGCGGGGCCGAAGCTTGCCTTTGAGCTCTGGAACGGGCACCATGTACGTGGAGCGGCTGGAGCTCGTCACGAGTCCAAACTGGTTGGTGGCTTGCACCACGAACTTGTACGTCTCACCGTGGTGGAGTTTATCCACGGTTACCGTCGTGGGCAGCGGGACAGCTAGCAGTTTGAGCCACTTGACTTCCTCCGTCTTGGTCCGCGTCCAGCGCACCGTGTAGCACACGATCGCGACGCCGTTATCCACTGGTTTCTCCCAGGAAACACGAGCGGCGGCGCTTTCCACTGTGGTCTTTTTCGGCTCGACTTCCACCGTCACACGCGTCGGCATGTTCGGCGGTAGGCGGCGTAGAAGTCGAAGCAGCGAGTCCGCATCGCCGTAGATAATGCCGCGGATCGGCAGCATCACCACCAGCAGGATGACGATCGCGTCGTCCAGCCACCAAAAGTAGATCTTCAGCAGCCCCCACAAGCTGGTTCTGTGGTCAACGTCGTCGTCCGAGTCGGCGTCTTCAGCGTACCCCATCTCCAACTCCGGGTTGCGCTTGTATCTGCTCTGGGAAGACGGCGAGCGTGAGGACCGCGACTTTCCCGAGCTGGTCAGCAGGGGCAGTGGGGAGCCTGCTCCTGACGAGGCTGACGACGCCGACGCGCTGGCAAACGCTTCGTCGCACCGCACGAACGTGTGCGAGCTGCGTCCATACGAGTTCCAAGTCGTGAGGCGATAGACCATGTGCTGGTCAGGCTCGACAACGTCCAGAAACTCCGTGTCCGGTCCTGTAAACACCGACACCCACGTGGACTCCCCGGGACTGCGACGTTGTAGCTGATAGCGCTGCGGCGTGTTCTCGGCCGGTACCCAAGCAAGTTGCAGCAACACTTTATCCTGCGCCGTGGTGCCTTCGGGCGTACATACACTCGACACGACCGCTTCAGGCTTGCGTCCCATGCCCAGATACTTCATCTGCAAGAACATGGCGAGTTGATGGCGATGCAGTTCGCTAGTCACGCCGATTTCCTGCAATCTCGCGCCGTCGTTGGCCATCAGCAATGGGAACGTATAGCCCGAGATGGAGTTGGCCCGGAAGACTTCACTGTACTGCGGTAGCTGCACGGCGTAGGCCACCCAGTCGGCCACCTCGGCCACGGTCATCTCTGCGCCCACGCTCTCCCAGCGCTCGTCCAGCTCCTTCCACGAGATGACGGCGTCATGGTCTCTGTCCAGCTTTTTCAGCGCGGCGTCCACGTCCTGGTCGTTCTGAGCTCGGGTCTTGAGCTCCGACAGGTCCAGGCCGCCGCTGTCGTCCGTGTCCAGCAGGTGGTGCAGCTTGTCCTTGATCTGCTGGATCTCGCGGCGCCCCACGTGGCCGTCGTTGTCGAAGTCGGCCAACAAACTCTCTGCAGTTCCCGTCGCAAGCACAAACGTGAGCACTTCAGAACACAAGAAAGCAGGCACACGAAGGGGGCCAAGGCAAGGGCTTTAGTAAGGAAGGAGCCAACCCGAGCCATGCTGCAGTAAACCAATTCAATATAACAAAACCAGCGTTTCAACACTGCTGAGAGCGTTTCCACGTCAGCTCGGAACGTACCAACTTCGGGCTCCGGGAACGTCTTGTTGCGCTTGATGGGCTTCTTGCGCGTCTCCACGTCGTCCACGTTATCGGCCATCGTCACGGCCATCTCCATCACCTTGTTGTTATCTGAAGGCGAGTAAAGCAACATGTTAAAATGTGAAAACAGAATAATAGCACGGGTTTAGGCGCACCTTTCGTACGTGGCGTGACGACATCTTTGGCGTCCGCTCCCGCGGCGAGCAGCAACAGTGCCAGCATGATCATAGCGGTCATAGTAAGTAGAGATGCGCATCGCCGGCTTGCACTGCTGGTCACGGCGCACGGGGCAGTGACGCAGCGGCTGCAGTGCCTGGAAGCGGGTAGATCGAGCCGCATGATACGTCGGCGATCTGGCAAAACGTTAAATGAGGCAGAAACCATATGTCGTTGTCAGTTCTTGATGTTTGTATGGGGAGAGAAAATAATATATCGGCGCATGGTGGTCTGATCGTTGCAATTGTCACATTTGCGGACCTGGAGATTCTAGCGTGGACGTTGCCGCTGGCCCAGTGATCGTTCGTCGCCCAGCTCGCTGGCGGTGGAGATTGAGCAAGACAAGTTAGCTTATCTCCAAGAAGCTTGATTTTGCGCCGAGATCTTGTGATCTTGTCTTCTGAAGTTGCGTGTCCTTTTGAAAGGCCCTCAACGCCACGTGGCAGTTACCGCGCGGGGTTCTTTTCTCCGTGCGCAGAAGTTCATTGCGGTGGTGAACGCGCCAAGTAAGTTTGGAGCAACTTGCTGCTCTTGCAGCACTGTGATAGGATAATGTGGATCGCGGCAGAGCGTCACGATAAATGGGCGGGTGCCACCTTCTTGACCACCTGCGCGCAGAGCCGAGCTTTTTTACGGCGCTCCAACAAAGACTGCCGATGTGGGCATGGTCATCGAGCACGATGACGGCCAGGAAACCGTGCGGCGCGATCGCACGCTCTTCAGAGCTTCGTTTTGATGCTGCTCTTGTTTTTTTTTTTTTTTTGCTTCACTGCCGAGCTCGCCACCACGCTAGTCAAGAAAAAGTGGCCTCGTCACCACGCGTCTTGTTTCATCTCCTTCCTCATTACAGTATTCACCCTCTCGGTCTAGCTACTAGCTATGTTTCTTCATCGAGGGCTCTGGTTGCTCGCTGTAATC